>VZTI01002062.1:630150-665593 GCA_013397865.1 Struthidea cinerea
TTTTTTTTTTTTTTTTTTTTTTTTTTTTTTTTTTTAATTTTTTTTTTTTTTTTTTTTTTTTTTTTTTTTTTTTTTTTTTTTTTTTTTTTTTTTTAAATTATTATTATTACTATTTCTACTCCTTAACAAATACTTATAAAACAGGTGGATGAAATACGCTTCTGGCCGTGAGGGCAAGTAAACTAATTTCCTGGAATTACAGTAAAACCACTTATCTCGTCTACCACCTATCATTATCAATTACCATGTTACAAATCCTGGAACAAACAAAAGGCCAGGAATGTGGAAAACCAGGTTATAGGTCTCCTCAGACATTTTGTTGTGGCCTTTTCATTAAGTCCAAGCATAATTACAGGTATTAGGAACAAAGACAGCAACAGTAAATCTGATCAATGAAATGACATAATTAAATGGTCCATTGTAATTTGTGAGGGCACTGTCCAAGAAGCAGAGATTAAAACATGTTAGAGCAAAGTGGCTACCTTGGGTGGCTGACTGGGACATTGATCATCACTTCTGCCATAACATCAGGTTGAATTTATCACCCACAGAGTATAGAAAAGGTCTATCCTTGGCTGGCTGCTGTGGCAAAACTAATTTTTGCTGTAATTATAAATGCTGAAAATTTAATCTTGTAGCCATCCAACCTGGCAAGAATCCTGACTTTGTCACTGTGATCATCTAGCAGAAAGGTCAACAATTTTACTTTAATGGCAGACAGCTTAAGGAGCCAAACTCACATTTTTTATTCACTTTTGCAAGGAAAAACCTGACAAAGATCAATAGGAATAATGACTGAATGAAGATTCATTTAAAATTTTATTCTTTGGGCCAAGATCAATAATTTTAACAGTGGGCTAATTTAATCTCTGATGTAATTGCACCTATCTCAATTGACAATTGTTCCTGCCTCAAATTGTACCATTTATTTAAAAAGCATTTAAGCAGCTCTACTTTTGAAATATATACAGAAATCACCTAAGAAATTAATCCTGAAAGTTTTTATGAGCTTAATGAACAAATGTTACACATAAACATCCATGCCTTTATACCAATACAGACCTTCATGAGAAAAATCAGAAGGTTATGTTAGATCCAAGGGAAAATATGCCTGATAAAACCTACACTGAGATTTATGTGTTTCCAGAGAACACACTGAAAAATATCCAGAGAGGTCTTTGCTTATTTTGACTTCTTGCCTGGTCTGAGGGTTTGTTATACATCTAAAAGTTGAACTGAAATATTAGAAACCTCAGTGAGCTTAGTCTGTTTTCAGCAAGGCAGGATTTTGGGCTTAGGCTCATTAAGGAATGTCGATCTGAAGCTGCAGTCAATCTTAAGGAAATTGTTTGCCTGCTTTGAGGTTTAACTGGCCTCCCATAAAAGTAGTACCCAGGATACACAAATTCAGAAAAAAATAAGAAAATGCAAATAACTGAGATTATTTAAAAGATCATAACATACATTCTCCCCACTGTTTCAAAGAAATAAATAAATGTATAGGAAAAAAAAGAAAGAAAAAAGTAGTGGTGGTGGTGTCTGTACTACACATGCTTTTAAAAATCTCTTCATGATATACCCAATACATATCTAGGGTTGTTTTGAAAAGTCATAAAGATTGGCAAAATACCTTAGGGGAGCAGTTCAGATCCACAGGGCATGCAAAAAAATAATTCAATGACCAACCCTGACCATTTTTTTGTTGTTGTTTGTAATGCTTTAGACTGAATGTGGCTTTTCTTTCCAGAGCAAGCTTTTCCGCTTTGTTCTATTTTTCTATTTCAGTGATGAGGAATGCATCAAGGGACAGATGAATTAATCTCCAATTCCATATGTGTACCTGTGAGTACTTCAGTGTGTTCAAGAAACAAAGCTTCCATAACCGCTGTCCTGACTGATGAAGGCACTTTTTTCCCGTGGTTGTGCTAACAGTACACTGCAAATGCTCTCTTTCGTAGGTCCTGAAGGCCCCGTGCAGGACCCTGGAATTCCCATCTGTACAACGCACGCTTTCATCTGTGTGATCATCAACACATGTCGAGTATGTTTCTGAAGGTCTGTTTTAAAGCTATGGCTGTGGGACATCATGTGACCACTGAATCATTTTCTTCCAGCTGAGGGTACATTTCATCTTGCCAAACATTTTCATAGTTTGTGCAAGCAGTTCCTGAAGTCTGATTCAGCTGCTCATGATGTGGCCGTCTGCTTGTCTGAGTGCAGGGGAAGGTTTAGGATTTCATATTCCTCTCCACTCTCTGAATTTTAATCCTCTAAAATGTTTCCTGAGTGTTGAACACATGCTTGTTTGATTATTCCTGGCAAATGGTGTTTAGGAACAGTTTGTTGATTAATTCTAAGCCATGCTGTGATGGTCTTCAAAGAACACCTTAATAATTCAAGTAAGCCATGAGGAAAATAACATTTTCTTCATTCCAATATATATTCTGCAGCAGCATTTTTCATTTTAATGAAAATAATATTTTCATGGGGTATTAAGAGAGATTTTTGGGGTATGTAATATTCTTATCTACAGCATATTTATTAGGATTTATTGCACATGCCCTTCATTTAATGAGGTCAAATACACACAGCAAAGTCTGTTAACCAAATAAAATAAGTCAGGCAGCTGCAAACTTCAAGTAACTGAACCGGTGGAACCAAAAATCTAGTAGCAAACCATAGTTATCTCTAGAAGTATCCTGGGGGGTTTTTAGGGCCAGTTCAACGCACATACAACATGTTTAATCTACCAAAGCATTGATAACCAGTGAATTAGGTCAATAGTGAGCACCATCAAATACTGCCCTCACTCAACCTCTGCTTTTCACACCAGCAGGTCAGAGTGCTGCCCACCACTTGGATAGTCAAGTGATTATACCACAGTGAGACAAACTGGTAAATATCAGAAGGTACAGACACATTAAGAACCCTTTCAGAGCCACAAGGTTTTAGTTTTCACCTTATTTTGATTTATTTTTCTTTGAAGATTCTCCTGGTTAGCCTTACATGTGAAAACTGTCTAATGCAATGTCTGATGTAAACTGTTTAGGATTATCAGTACCACAGCTAAGCTTAGGCATACACAAGGCTTTCCGAAAATTGTAAACTCTCAAAATTCGTCTAGGCATCGGAGACACAGAAGGCCTATCAAGTGAGCCAGCCCATTTCCGAATTTCATTTAAATGCTGGGTTTCTCTGTGCGGCATCCAATCTAGTTTTAAACTCCCTCAAGTGACATGGTTTCCTCTGCTTCCTGCAGGAGACAATTCCATACTCTAACAGATCTTTCTCTGAGAGACAAATGTTTCCCCTGATATTCTGCATAATTCTTCCTTTTTAAATTAAATCCCATCAATGTAAATTATACTCCCTTTCCCTTAATTTGTATCGTTGTTTTTCAAAGGAAACATAACAAAAGTTTTAATGAAAAGGAAGACTGCCTTATGCAAGCAGTAAAAATTCATGTTAGAGAGAAAATTTACCTTCTATGAAGAAGGGGATTAATATGATGAGAAGCAATACAGGACTGTAGCTCATACCATGGTGTGGTGAAAGATAACTTCAGCAATAAATTGCAAGACCTTCACTAATTCCACTACTTATTATTCAGGTACGCTATAAATCTGGTAAACTTTTTCCAGTGGTGAACCTTACTCACTAATCAAGTTTAATTAGCAATTTATGTAAGGGCTCAACTCCAAGGTCTTTGAAGTCAGTGGGATTCTTTTCATTAGTTCACTGGGATCTGGATGATGCCTGTATTGTACATGAAAACAGCACTGCATTTGATAGTATGCTAAATGCATGAAAGTAAATAATGTGTGAATACCAAGAAAATAACCAAGAAAATTTTTTAAAATAACTTTTACATATTTTAAGTCTGTGAAAGTGCTCGATGAAATCACCTGCATCTTATATTTTTAGAGCAAGAAAGGTTTTCAAGCCCTCTCAACTTTCACTTCAAAATTATTTAAACTTTAGCAGCATATCAAGTGAAATATCAATTTCTTTGACAAAGAATTCATTTTCCATATGCTTTCAGCAACAAAGAGCTTTAACCTGTTTACAGTAGTTATAAAAGTAACATGAGCACCTCTCCTCAATGTTACTAGACCAATTTAAGATAAAGTTTCACAGTGCGTGTATTATCACTTTCTTTCTTCTCCCTTTATAGTTATCTGGTCAGTTGAATTTCACAGAACAAGTTTTCCTGCGGGAGTTTGGAGGAAAGTACTAATGGCAGCTGCATTCTACCTCTCTGGCCTGAAGTTCAGAGGTGTTAAAGGCACTCCAGCAAGAGCTCTCAACCAACCCTGCCCTCTGCCTCTCACAGAGAGCGAGACTTGGTGCTCTGAATGGTGGTCAGTTTTCATCCAAGCAAAGCAGGCTGACGGATTGGCAAGGAGATAACATCTCACAGCTTTGCCCAGTGATGTATCCTAAAGCTTCTGAGCCAGGCATAAACACACACACACCCATATCTATCATATGGACTTCGCCTCTCTGCCTCTCCTAGGAACTCTCTCTCCCCTTAGCTATGTGAAGGCTGAACTCCCATGCTCGTGCTAAATCATTGCTGGCCCATTTAAAGTAAAAAAAGTAGAGATAATGTTGCTTTTCTTTCCAGCCAGAAATGCTGGTTTTCTGCTTAAATGCATACCTTTGATGGTGGCTCACTGGCAAAACTTGCCTTAGGTAAAAGAAATAGAATTATGCAATTTTCAGCTAAAATAATTTTGCCCTTAAAGAGAGAGGGAAACTTATCCAATCCAATTTCCCAAGGAGAGTCAACTTGTGAAATTAGAATTATTTTATTGGTCTAAGCTCATTTCGATTTAAAAAAAAAAAAAAAAAAAAAAGAAATTTTGTCTAGGGCTTACATGAAGCTAGCAGGCAGCAATCTAGTGGAGCCCTGTGGCCTGTATGGGCTCCAAACTGGGCTAACAGGTCAAATGTTCTTGGAATAAACTATATTAAATTCACGAATTACATGCATAGATGTGTGTATATTTAAAGATACAGATATTAATAAGACATGAAGTACAAACAGTCTGAATTATTTCTCCATTTCCATATTCCAAGGTGAAAGAGGGAAGTGCTGTCTCCTTATCACTCTGTTGATCTTAGAAGTCAGTCTTGCAGGCTTGAAAGGAGTGAAGCTGAAAGACTTGGAACATGTCATATTTAATGGGACTGACTGAACTAACTGCTGTGAAAGTGCACTGGCACAGCCTAATGAAACTGCATACCCAGCAAGGCAATGCTCACTCCAAAAATGTTCTCTTTGCACATTGCAGTTACGGTGCTGGGTCACACAGATGCAGTTCAACCCACAGTAGTGACACGTGGCTAGTACTAGTTAATAGATAGAATTCAAGACATTGTATTTCTCACAATTAAGGGGTCCATGATGTTTTACTGTCAATGCAGATGAGGTGTTTTCTCCTCATGTCATACCAGAACCTCACCCAGGAAGCAGCTGGGAAGCAGGCCCTCACCGGAAGCTTGTACAAAAGTAAGTGCACAGTATGGAAGAGACTAACAAAACTCTCCCTTATTTTCCCCAGTCACGCCTTTTTCCATCTCTTCAGTGCTCGGGAAAGCTCTGATGCAGTTTTTATGGCTTGGCACTTCCTCCACTGGGCAGCAGCTATTATCAGTGCTGAGGAAATCCGATTTTCTACACTGCTGTGGAAAGAAGAAGTTGTGTTTCTCATCAGACTTGAGCAGGGAGCTAATTGTGTCTCAAAAGCAGAGGAGTCACTAGAAAAAATCTGTGCTGTTCTCTTAGCACTCAACTGTGTTTGACAGAGCAAAATGCTCAGATGGAGCAGAGATTTCCTTCCATTGGAGGAATGATTTTCCTGGCATTTGTGGTGATGCTGGTGCTGAGAGAAGAAATAGGTACTGGGCTGAGGGTGGTTTAAGAATGTGCTGATCCACCACAGGTGAGACACTATTCACTAAATTACCACTCCTGCCCTCTGCTCTTGGAGAATCCTGCTGCCAGACATCAGTGAAGCTTTGCCTCTTCTATTTAAAATTGAAGCCCAACCCAACAGCTGGACATTACTTTCACTCCACATTGCTGGGGGTTCCCAGTTAAAAATGTTCCAAAGCTTCAAAGTTGGGATGTTTCTCTGCAGCAGTTTTATAAGCCTCTTAAGTTCCTGCATGGACTATAACAACCTCACTTAAGCCGCAGGGTATCTTCACTGACATCAGCAAATTTGGCTCAATATCCTCCAATAGATGGGCAATTTGTTTTCATAATAAACAATACCACAAATCACAAGAAAAGCAGCATAGCTGCCAAAATGTCTTTAGCCCTTGTAAGAAAAAAACCGAACTCTGCTACAATCAAAGGATGTTTTTGCATTTTGGTGAAGTGAAATATTGCATTCTTTCAGAGGGTTTCTGTCTCTAATTCTATCAAACAGTCTTTTGGCATTAGGGACAGTAGAGACTGCCCTGCAGTGTGAGACTGCAGAAAGCCACCTTGGAACAGGAAAAAAAATTATAAGAAAGATTTAAAGCAACACTGAATGTGAAAACTATGAGAAATACTTCGTTCCCTTTATGAAGGATTGACATTATTAAAACTACTTGTTTGCTTCCTCTTTCTCCGAGTTACTGTTACTATTTTAACTTCTTACCCTCTAAGAAGGAATTAAAAATGTTTCTTTTCATGAACAAGCATTAAATATATAACAAATTTATGATGAATACAGCACGCAAACTAAATAATGAATAACAAACATGCTTGTTTAAATGAAAGTATGAGTATTACTTAGGTGGTGAAGCTCATGTACCTTGAAAACACCTCAGAGAGATGTTATTTAATGGTGAGGTATGTCTCCACTCTATATTCAAAGTAAATAGCACCCATAAACAGCTTCTATTCACCAAACACAGGAGGACAGGATTTGGATGCATTTCCATGTACATTTCCTCAGTCTCTGATGTGCCCTCTTCTTAAGCAAGTAAAAGGGAACAGAGTACACACTGTCTTGAGAAGTAAAATTTGCTTCTTAAATGCTAGCAATGTCAAGCCCCCAGTACATCTCCTAGTTAGGTTTTGTGACAGAATTTAGCAGAATTAATTATTCATTTTCACTTTCTTCCTGAAAAATAGTAAATAGCATAGCATATACCTGTATTTTTAACTGCCAAGGACATATTATTCTACTTGTAGGTTTTATTTCTATAGGCTTGGTTTGTTCTAAGACTCATAAAAAACCCTCGAGGACAATCAAGATAAAAGTGTCACTGAGACAGTTCCCTTCTGAAATAAACAGCATGTGTTAGCCTACATATCATAACATTTTAAGTATGTTTCAAATAATGTAGAAAACACAGATGAGTCTTTTGAACTTGATTCAGGAATCAGTTTGAGAGTTTGGAGTACAGAAGAAAGGTCTGATAGTTTCTTGTTTAAGTATAACTTCTCTCTCCTCTTCTAATACTGCTCTTTCCTGGCTCCTAACAACCCACAGGCTATTATTATTATTATGGTGCAGGATGTCCTGTCTGTGGTTTCAGAGGAATGTGGGAAGGACATATTCCAAAGTGTCTGTGATGCTCAGGACAACTTTCTTTTAACTGAGACCTGAGCTGTCATTGTAGGCAGCTAGTATGTTTCAGAAACCATTTTTTCATGTAACATTTATCCAGCATGTCATGGTTTTTTGTTTGTTTGGTTGGTTTTTTTTTTCCTTTTTGTGTTTGTTTGTTTGGTTTGGTTTTGTTTTTGTTGTTGTTTTGTTTTTTTTTCTTTGGTTTTGTTTTGTTCATTAGAGAGGAGCCAAAAAGCTGAAAGCATGAAAATATAATCTGAAAATGCATTTTCTTTTGTTTCTGTCCTAACAATCACACCTCTGGCAGTTAAGGTAAAGCAATAATGTGAAATCTTTACACGTATTTAAAGAAAACTGGGTTATGTTCTGACTTCACACTTGACTAGGATTTGAGCCACTGCATTAGTGAGGTTGCAGAAGCAGGTTGCTCCTTTGGGAATGGAAAGTAAAAGCAGCAAATGCCTGTCCAAGGGAAAAATGGGAGAGCTGTTATTTGAAAACTGAAAAAATTCATATGCATATTAGAGGAAATTAAATGACATTTACTTGCACCCACACAAATTACTTCAGTGTCATGAGAAGGTACTCAAGTCAGATTTAAACTAGAAAACTTTGATCACTGTAGATCATTCAGAGAAGTACAAAGATGCATTTTCTCTGTTTTTTGGTTTCCCTGATGCCCCACTGACATAGTTCTGCCTTGTACCTAAGTCAGCTGCCCCAAACTTGTCTAGGTTGGACTGCACTTGCCTTTGTGTAAACTATGATATGTCATAACACCGAAATCACTGCAGGCTTTCGGTTTACTTTCATAAATGAAGAAACTTCCTTGAAACTTAAATGTGCCCAGCAAATTCCAGATGTCACCACAAAGTGGAATCAATGAATCCAGTCATTCATTTATTGTATATAAAAGGAAAAATGTGTTTTTAAGAAAAGCAGACATGCAAAGAAAGTGAGAACTGCAGGACTGCACATCACAGGCTGCAGAGGGGTACTATTTATAGCCTACTTTGAGATCAAGAATATCAATTAAGAAAGATAAGAAGCTAGCACTTCCTTAATTTGAGCAAAATGTTCAGCTGAGGAAGCAGGATTCAGATATAAGAGGGTTCCTTTTGAGCTATTAGCTGTTTGAATTGATATTAAGAGGCTGGAGGGATGGTATCATTGCAAGCATGTTTTTAATCAGTAAACTCTCCCTGACCTCAATAATGGCAAGATGAGGCTCCAAGATATAATAGAAAATACCTGTAAGACTTGACCATGATTCACATTGAGGCAAGACCTTTCTAGTGTTTTCATGAGGATATGAAGAAATACATGAAATACTTGTCTCTCTTTGCCTGTCAGGGTGATATAAATGAAACTGGCCACTAAATACCATGATTTATAGTGCATTACCCTAAAATGTAGTGGATTACTTTGAATAATTGGTAGATGCAGCCACTCCTTTCACTTTCCAAGCTGTTTGATATTATCATTCATTTTTCTACTGAAGAACGTCAGCTGAATTTTAAAACCAGTGTGGGGTGAAGTGAGGTTAAAGCTGCCCACTGGTTGTTCTTTCCATGTTCCTCCATTCAAGAAAACAATAGCAGAGCTTTACACAATGGAACGCCTCTGGAAAAAGCAAGTGAGAAAAGCCTGGCTGGGGCTTACAGAAGCACAGAGGGAATTTAGTTAATGGTACGATATAGCCATTTATGTATTCTGTTTGATGCTGTTCTGTAAAATAAACACTTCAGGAAGTTACCACTCTGAGCTTTAGTTTTTTCCAAAAAGTGAATGTTCTGTAGGTAATGGGTCTGAAACGTACACAGTATTTGCTGACTCCTTAAAGTGCTCTAGCACCAAATTAAATGAAATGCAAATTTGATCAGGAGAACAACTAACCTTGCACACATGTTCTACATAAGACTAAATGGTAATATGGAAGGTGGGGAATTTCAGGAAAAGTAAGATTAAGTTTACAGGGAAAAAAACAGACTTCCTTGTTAAAATCTCTATGGTAATAAGTGCTTAGATTACAAAGACAGATTGTGTTTCACAGATCACATTTTTTAATAGCTAGATACACTTAAAAGGTATGTCTGGAGCCCTGTTGTTGTATGTACCCACAATCAATTTGCACATACACAGAGCAATGTGCACTGGAAAATGTGCAATATGTGATCAAGATCTGCTCCAGAATATTACCTTGCTTTTTTATTTTGTATTTGCTAGTGGACTTTGTCACCTTTCTTTCCTTTTTTTTTTCCCCATAGATACTAATAACTCCAATATGGATGCTTCAAAAGAGACAAAAGAAATATGCCTGGTTAAAGAGACAGGGTATGTTTACAACAGCAAACAGATTAGACATATATATATATATATATATATATATATACACACATAAACAGGAAGCCAAAAGAGCTTGACTACGCACATATAAAAGTGAATTTAGCTAATTGACTTTAGTAATGAATTTTTACCAGGCCTAATACAGTTTTCATTAGTTTCTATGCAACAAGTCCTGTTGTGTAGAGTTTTAATTAAAATATTTCAAAAACATTAATCACAATATTTCCAAAGGCAATGTCATCAACCTGCTGGTTTATTGATAACTTGATAAGGAAAATCGCCCTGAGAACATTTGCTAGCAGCAAACATTCCAACTTCTCCAGACTCCTGCCTGCCTAGGTGCTGATACTACCTACATGTGCTGTTTGCTATAAACACATTAGCAAATACTCTCTATCTTATTTTAATTCCATCATAATACCGAATATTTTCTCACTATGAACACTTGATGTAGTAAGTAATTGCTGCAATTCTCTCTTTTGTAAGTGAATGACAGAACTTGTAAATTAAGCAGCTCTACAAAACTATTTCACAACACTTGTAACATCTAGTTTATTAGTTTCAAAAGCAAGAACTGGACATAACTTTCTCATCCAAGAACTGTTGATTTCACCACAGAAAACCCATGGTACAATTTTTGTGTAAAGCTGGGTTTACAGTGCTGAAGCATTTTTACTGGAAAAAGCCACCAACCATGATTTTAGCAGCTTGGTAATCTAAACTCAGCTGTTAATGCACCTGTTCTTAAAGCAGCCTCTAAGACTGGAGCAATTTACCGCAAAACAGTATAATGAGAAAGCGTATAGCTATATAATTGTTACAGCTATATAAGAATCAGCTTTTTCTTCCTTTATAAATTTCAAGATTACAAATATTTTCTTACTCTGCAACAAAGTGAGAAATTCTCTATTCTTCTCTTGAATTTAAACTGGGAAAAGTTATTGAGGGTCATGCACACTTTTTTGGGTTGGTGACACAGTCAGTCCCAAAGTAACAATCTTTCTGAAAAACATTTCTCTTTCAACAAAACTACATTTTTTGATGAGCTGGAATTTATATATGGTTCCATGCCAGTTTTTTTTTCTGTTAATATTTGTCTTTTATCGCTTTGACTGTATAAATTCAATATATAAGGTAACTTCCTTCACATATTTTATGAAAATTATTGCATACCACTTAACCAAATTTTAAGCATGGCCATGGCAAAATAAATTAATATTTTAACCTGACAAATTATGGTTTCAGAGAGGTAATATTTTGTTTCATAGATAACTCTAAAGCCCTGGTTTAAGTAAAAGGGAAGTGTTTATTGCTTCCCAGCCTTTTGAACCCAAGAGATTTTACGAGTTAGTCATGTAATACTAATGAGAGCTGTCTTAAAGCTGGGTGTTTAACACCTAAAAGTAAGCACCCCAATAGAGCAGCTTTGCTGGCTGGCATGCTAATCCACCTCCTGCTACCTGTGTCCTGCTGGCAGAGCAAAGAAAGGCTCAAACTGCTAGCTGTGGGCCAGAGACACATTTTGAAAGACTTCTATTGACTTCCAGTCTGGAATCTAGGTACATTAAGCAGCTATTCAGAAACGACTTCATCCTGACAAGACTGCTTCTAAAAGAAAAGGCAAACCAAATTTTGGGCTGGGAGAAGAAGCTGAGTTACTGTACAATCCATGTCTGATTGGTCTGTGGCTAAAACTACCTCACAACCACCTTATTAGAAAACATATTTTCTAAAATATTCTTTTAAAACTAAGTAACATACCAAATATGCCCCTATTATAAATCCTGTAAAATGAGATACCTGTAAGAACTCTGCTTTACAAATCAGAGACTGTGTGCTTTCAGTTCCCGTGAGGAGCAGAAATAATCACAAGGATGATATACCCACAAGTGAAGGCTGTCCTGTGCCAAGAATTTTAATCGATGAGCAGTTATGTCATGACAGCAAGAGACAGCTGTGTAAGCTAAAAGAATGAGAGATAATTTTAATGGAAAAATAGCATGGAGTCATTCAGCAATTGCAGCATTGTTTTGCAGGTTGACACACCAGTCAGTAATGGGATCTGGGCAGGTGAGTTAGAGCTCACAGTTGTTTGGGAGCTTCTGTAGTTTATTTTCAGTTAAGCATGCAACCTTTCATAGGTGTTGCTGAAAGAAGTTAAATGATCAAGAACTTTTTGGAGTACTGGTCCCCTGTCCTAGTTTGGAAAAATTTGGAGGAAATTTTTTTTCCTCTGTCCCCTCTCAGGCTCAGTTTAAAGGCACAGAAAGATTGGTGGGCAATAGAGCAGTGATATGGGATACACATCATAAAGCCACCCCAAGACATCCCCTTTCCTGAATTGGGCACTGAGACATAACCTTGAAAATGCCATGTCCCACCTCACTTGCAGGCAGATAAGCAAGGAAGTCTTAGAGCTGCTAACAGAAGACAGGGAAATCTAACCTCCAGAAAGAATTTGTTCTATGACTCAGCTAGATAATTTACAAGCGACTAACACACAAATGCCCAGACACCTCATTCAACAAGACAGGCAAAATGTGCGATTAGGTCCCTGGGAAACAACTGCTGTTCTAATCTGAATCACAATAAAACCAGTAAGCTGAGGCTGTCAGTCAAAGATGCTCTTTCATGTAGCCATAACTGGGTTGCCTCCAGCAAGGCACTGGCTCTCTGTCTGTCCCTGCTTTTAAGGTATCACTCTGTCGGGACAGCACAGGACATTACACCCGTGGGTTTTGCTTTAAACACTGCCGCATGGTCACAAGCACACAAAATAAAACCGTGAACTTTAGAGCAAGTTCCTGGCAACTTGGTAAAACAACAACACTGAAATGCTTTTGTCTTTAAAATAAAACAATCCACACAGCTTTGCTCTCTGCCGTATGTTTTTATTCACAACTTCTGAAGCCGGTAAGTTCTCCTTGTTGTGGAGGGGAACAATTTCCCAGACAGACAAACTACACTTGGACACCTTCTAATATCCCACACGGCTATGCTGCTCTGGGAACAGCAGGTTCATTCCAGCTGTTAGTAAGCAAGGCCTGAGAAAGGATGATCAGCAATAGAATGGAGACTTCTCTCACATGCATGAAAATGCTGTCCATCCTCTCATGATTTTTTTCTCCTGGGCAATTAGGAGACTTACATAAACTTGCAAGAGGTAATTGAAAATTAACAGGTACTTGCCCTATGTGTAGCCTAATTGCTGATCTGCAAGTAAAATCCACTTTCCTGAAGCAAGAGACACTTGATTTAATGTCTCTGGGGAACGGAGTAATTGGTAAGTTTGTTCTGGTCAACTACATCTTGTCTTCAGGCAGCACTATCCCTGATACAAGCCCTTAACTTGTCTCTCTGTACACATATTTAACTGCTGTAGAAGCAGAACACCCTTGAGGAACCTGTTATTTATCCTGCAGTGAAAAACAGGCATTAATTTCAATGTATTTCATTGTAATTCTCCATCCGACCATATGTCTTCATTTTCTTCTGAGTGGTTATCAGCTGCCTGCCTCCTCTCCCTGCTCTAAGCATGGCATGATGAAATGTAAGAAGGCATAGTATCATCACAATTCATTTTTCAAGCCTTGACATTTGTTTACAGCTGTTGCTAGAGTGGAAAAGTGGGAATTCTCTTAAATTTCAAAGATAGTATCTGCTGGATCCAAATATCTGACTAAAGAACACTGTTTTATACCCAAGGACAGCACATGTGGACTGGTTCATGCAGCTCTGTTTTAATACAGAGGAACGCTAACACTACCGAAACACAGCATCGGAATGACCTCTGTGTTGCCAGTTTTAAAGTTTGGCATTACGGCCTCATTGTGCAATTCAGGAGCCTAGAAATCGTCTGCAAATCAGGGAAGCAAATCTTCTTTCTCAAGGTCAAATACAAGCAACGAAACAGAGACACAAGAACATTTTGTGTATTTTTTCTCTTCTCTCCCCTTATGCTGGATATCTTGTTAATGTCATTTGTGTTTTAGCTTCTATATTGACTGAACTGCAACACAGGAATCTTAAAGCAAAAATTATTTTTTTATGGTGGCTACAGGCATAGCTTTTGTTTATGCAAGTTACTGGTACCTCTGCCAAGCAGCATGTTTTTCTTCTTCTGGTTAACTTTGTTTACCATGTGTGGGTGTGCAGAACATTTTGTTGCAGCAACTGTATCTCTTTTCCTGTATCTAAAGAAAAAGAAAAATCTGAGCTTATATATTTCTGCAACTCCAAAAAACTCCTCAGCAACACTACTGGAGCAATGGCTGTGAGGGAAATTCGGAACTTAGCCAGTGTGTGTTTGGAGTGATGCCTTGAAGTGGCTACCTGAAAACAGAGGCTACACAAGATAAAGAGAATAAAAGTGAGTATTTATTTGAAGGGCCTTCGAAGGCACACCCTGGGAGTCAAAAGCCTCCGAGGGGCTCCACCCAAGATGGACCCTGGGTCACAGGTTCTTCACACTTTTATAAGTTTGGTCCATTTGCATATCAGGGTTAATTCTCCAATTATAATTTCAGGTAATGATGCAATTACTCCAAATTTTCTCCCATTGTCCAGAGGCTCAGTTTACATATTTCAGGGCCTGGGACAACAAGGTGTCCTTGAAGTGCAAATCTAGAGAGGGTTTGTTATGTCTAACCAGAATGAGGGAACAGTAGCTAACAGGCTATATGAAGTTTCAGAGTTACATACTAAGAAGTACAGGATCTGAAAAATATAAAAGTTAAAACCTGAAGCATCAAGGGCAACAGCATTCAAATTTTATAAATGTATCTTCAATGTTTCTTGGCCCTTTGTTTAGGTCAGGACGACTTTCGGATATGTTGAGCTGCTACGTTACTTTAATCACTTGAGAAAAGGAAGAAAAATATCAAAAATTCAGAAACTTACTATGACTTCAAACTTGATCTTTCTATAGGCTTGAAAAGCTGATTCCTTAATTTACTATCAGAGGTGTTACCAAGCTTACAAAATAACATCTGGGTATCAAAACCTCAATGATGGGCAGAAAGGGTCTACATAAGTGCTGTCTTCAATCAAGACAGCACAGCAACAGTGATTCATAAATCTGGTTTTGATTTGAAAGTAATTTTGAATCTCTACAACTTATTTCATATATAAATACTTAAATTTGATCCTTCTCCTGTGTGGCTTCTTATAAATAATAACAGTATTTGGAAAAATTATGGAATACAGCCCATTTTCCAGCCAGTGCAAGATCACTGTGCTTCAGCACGCTACACTAGGCTTCACTCAGAATCACTTTAAAAGCACAAAACAATTTATATTTTCTATAAGTAGGCCATACCACAGCCTATTTTACCGCACTGTAAGGATCTCACATGTGTGTATCTTCAATGTCTCTTTACTCTGTATTTAGCTCTACCTCATCTCTTTTGTCCACGCATACAGCAAAATAAATTGACCTTGGCCCAGGACAATTGCAACTAAACCAAATCAATGGAGCCACAACAACTGATGGAAATATCTCCTCCAGGTGTTAAGCACTAAATTTTTCACTAACTTAAGTCATGCTAAATTGCATACATTTATCTTTTTAGATTTAAGAAATAAAGCCATGCTTAGAGCCCTAATAATGCTATAGTTTGACCCCTTCCAATATGGCAAGGTCTTTATTGCAGGATATTGTCCAGAACCCCAGCTCTGGCTTCCAATAGTGATTTTTGCTTTTGCAATGATATGATTTTTCATAACCAGCTCCAAACTGTGTAAGTCTCCTCATATCTATACTGTTTGACTAATTCATGTCCATCTGGTGTACGCTGGCATAACCTGATATCGTGTTTTCCCCAAAAAATTTTTTCTGCAAAGAACAAAATGCTTCAGGATAGTTTCTTGGTTCTCAGGATTTGTTTACTTACTTGTTTTATAAAAGAATAAGCTAGTTCTTTCCAAGCTTTCCTTTTTACTGTGACATCTTTTCTCACATCATTGTCTAGGCTGAGCTTCAGATTTGTAGGACTTTTGGGGCTGAGTATTTACTGTGTGGCTCAGTCCTGCTTCCAAGTCAGTAAAAAAGATAACAAGTGCAGCAAGTCCCTGCACTTACTACTTTCAGTTGCCATTGTCTAAACATATTTAACACTGTTTCAATTCTCATTATTTAATCTTTTGTCTAGGCTTCATCCTGCCTATATTTTTATCTGAATAAAGTGGAATTAAGTTTTGCATACACTGTCATGACGTAGTTTCCGATGAAGTATCACAGCTGTGTATTTCCAGCACATTGCTCTCAGTCATTATGTAAAAAGGCACTGTTTTCCAATTTCTCCCCATCCCTGGCACTCCCCCAGAAAAGTCTCTGCTCCAGTGATTTAGCTCAATGCAAGGAAGCACAAACAATAATGGTGGAAAAACTGAGCAGTGGCTGCGGTAAGGAGAGGATGAGACCATCCCTTTCAGCAGGAGTGTGGATCAAAGTGATCATGCAGCTGGTAGGGGTACAGCTCCTATTGAAATAAATTTGAAAAATCAAACCCAAAAGATTGTTTTTTCTTTTGCTTGTTTTTACATTGCATAAGAAGCTTTTCAGTGACTGAAGTGTTTACCATGGTAAAAAAGTACCAGAGTATCGTAGCACTGGATCAGGCTGATGGCCCTTTTAGAACACTGTGTCTACATGGCATTGATATAAAACCAAGTCTAAACTTGGAGCCTTACTTAGGGAAAAGAAGGTCAGAAAGGCTGGTTTCTTACATGTCTTCATTCAAACTGACTAAAGATAAGATTAACCTCTTAGCCAAGCTGCTCTCCCCCTCCTGCGCAAACCTTCTCCCCAATATTTATGGTGACATAAATACCTTAGTGGCAACTCTACGAAAAACATCTCTGGTTTTGATTAATATTAGCTTAACTGTAGCTTCTTCTAAGGAGTTAAAATTGAGAATTAGAGCCCCACAAAAAGCCAGAATTCATGGATCATGTTCTCCACAGACAGAGCATGTGAGAGTTCATGTGCCAGAGAAATTTCTACATTTTCAAAAGTAATTGGAATTGAGCAAAGCAAAGTGTTATACTTGCAGGCGTATGTCTACAAGCCCTTCATAAAGTTAAGTCCTTTGAGAAAGCATAAAATATTTATAGAAACAAGAGATCCATCTTGAGCTTTGTCCAGTTTGTATTTGTCAGTCTATCACACTGCAGATTATCACATGCTGCTATTGATTACTTCACGTAGATCACAACACCGGCTGAGAGAAATTCTTCTCTGTAAGAAACTTGATGAAAGTAGGAAACAAAAGAGGTATTTTAAGTGGAAGCAGATGTCTGAAATTTCTTAGTAAGGCTGGTTCTTGGTTCATCTGCTCAGTTAAAAGGTTAGGAAATAGCATGGGGGCCTGAAAAATGTAGGAATTAATTTTAGATGGATTGTCATTATTTCTTTGACTTCTCTGGAGCAGCTCTCAGACCTCTGAGTTTCATTCTCACTTAATCCCACTCTTGGACCAATGCATCCCATTCTTTGTTATTAATAACAATATTATTCTTACTATGTTAAAGACAGCTTAAAAAGTGTTACAGAATTAATTTCTTCAATATCCATTTCAAGCTCAGTTTTGAAAAATGGTAGTCATCCTTCCTTGTAAAAATCTCTACTAAACTGAACAGAGAAAAATATCTCTTTTGCAGAGAGGTTTCTTATAGAAAGTGTGGGAGCACACACCAAACAAGTTTTCCACAGAAGATTATTTCTTGAAACAAAATTTTCTGCATGATGAACAACATCTTCTTTCCTTTTGTACTTTGGTTACCTTCTTATACATACATCATCAATGTACTTCTGGGGCTGAACTGGGAAAAATGAAATATTTCTGACATTTCTACATTATAGATGTTTCTACATGAATTTTATGTCTCTCAGCTGTTATATCTTAGTTCAGAATAAAGTTAGCATCAAATTATATCTTCCTGTGGAGAAATTTTTCAGTTTGTTTGACAAATTCTTCTGAAAACTAGTGATATCATCATCAAAACAAATGGAAGATGTAAAATCCTATGAACATGTATGAAAATGGCAATTTTCCCCCATTTCCAGTTTAACTTAAACAGGTTAAATTTCATGAGCACAATGAAAGGAACTTCACTACCAAATATCAGGATATATCTCCAAACCACAGAGGATACACAGCTACTCAAAAAAACAAATGAAGAAAATAAACACTCTCAAAACCACCTACTCTCCACCAACCTTTTTTCTTGGAAATGAATGACCTATTTTTGTAGAAACTTAAAAAAAAAGTAAATCTAATGTGATGAAGGAACGATCTACGGAAAAATTCATCTGAAATTACTAAGATGAGCATGCTGGGAACAAGTGAAAGCAGAGTGCTAAGGGCAGAAAGCATGAGGCAGCGCTCACAGTCCCTCACACGCCTGCTCCCCTCATCTCGCTGTGGTTCCCAGCATTCCAGCAGCCTGGGGAGGTCAGTACCTTCCCACTCTCCTGCTGGGAAAACATCACTGTCTGCTTTGCGGTGAACAGGAGATCAAGCCTGGCGCTGGCCTCGGGATCCTACTTTGCTCCCTGACATAACTCACCCCAGCATCTGTTTCAGGAAGTCAGAGGAGAAACATAAAGCAAGAAATACTCCAACTTATATTTCAGAGAAATCAAAGAACATTTTTGTAAGAGAAGTCTGGAGAGTATATTTTGGAGTTGGAGAATATTTGGAATACAGTTGCAAGTTTAAAGAACCTAGACACTGGAAACAATGAAATTAATTTTTTGCTTTCCTGATTCTTCCATTACTTACAGAAACCAGTGTCCTTGTTGTACTTCTTTCCCTGGGCATACATTTTAGAGATTCCTCAAGGGGATCAGACATGACATCTTCTCTTCCATCAGTTTGGCTACGGGCAATTGGAGCTACTTCCTTTTTGGTGGAACTTTCTTTCTGAGTCTTGTGCTCCTTCAATTCATGCACTCGTGCTGCCAGAGCAGAAGCGGGTTGTCCACCCCACCTCCTCATCTTTTCCCCACTATCACACAGGAAGAACCACAGCTCACCTCGTGGGCTGTACCTTCTCTCCCTAGCTGGGGGGCATCGGTGTCTGGTAACAACCAGCCATTAGACAATCTTTGTAAATAAGCAGGGTTGCATTAAAGAAACTAAACCTTATTACAAATTTTTCCTCCTTTCAGGGAAAACAACAGGACGGCTGGAAAAGCTGCCTGGGCAAAACTGGAAAGCAGTAAAATGTTTTGATTAAAAGGACTTTGGTTAATAAACCCAAAGCCAAAACACTGAAAAAATGAAACTGCAGTATTTTAGCATGTGCTGATTGAAATGCAAGAAACGAGCCTCTGGAAAGTACTAATTGAGAGGGAAAAGAAATGTGTATTTTAAATATACAGTTATGCTAAATAAAGAGTTAAGGTGAAATATACCTTAAATGCCCTTACTGTTACGTAAAGAGTAAATACCAGACAACGACCAAAAAAGGTCTCTGTAAGATGCTGCTGAGCCTGGGCCCAGCTTGTGATGTTCTAATTAGGGCAATTATTCTGTCTTTTTACTCACAGGTTGCGCAAAATGTTTCTAAAGCATTCATCAGAAGAGGAGCAGAGACACTGTCCCATGCTTGCTATGGAGAGATTAATTCTGCGGTTTCTGCTGAGATCATTCAAACATTTTGCATGTTTCCCATGAATAATTATGTGAAATTACATAAGAACTAGGCACTGTGAGTGCCCCATAGCCAAAAAATAAAGCAGCTCCCCTTCCCTAATCACACCACTGTCCTAAATACCCTTATTTAACTCGATAGTAACAACATGCCGACCTCTGGAGCTTGGTTCCATCACTTGACCCTTTTCATCCTGAACCATCCCCAGCCATCATTATAACCCTGTTTCCACTGTGCAGGCCCAGCATATCTTTAAGCAACTGCATAAATAAAAAAAACACTCCCCACATTTTGGAACTAATTTAGATGTTACTGTACAATATACATTTTCTTTTTTACCAAGAGCTCACCACATAAATATAGTTATAATGTTCCAGCCATGACTGGAACTTACCACCAAAACTTTGAGAGTTATATTTACATTTTCCATAGCCCAAAATGGTTTAAGTGTAGGATATTATATTGATTTTTGTATCCATTGCTGGGTATTTGTTTTGTTTAAATCCCTTAAAATACGAATATTTGTCTAAACTAGAAGTGTGTTTTTCATTTTGTATCTTCAATAATGTCTCATATTGCAGTTAAAACAGCCACTCCAACTTATTTGACAATTATAATTAATCTTTATATACTATTTTGCCCATTATTAACAAAATACTGCAGGGCTCTCTCTGAAATGCACACTCATTCATGATTTATTCTTCTTATATTCATTTATTTTGCTAGAAAACATCAGCTGGGTGAAATTAAAGGAGGAAAAGACAGTTTTAATTAATGTCTTCTTCAGAAAAAAGTTCCTGAAGTTGCTGAAGTGATCTGTTTTGACAGTTTTAAAACAAAATAATCCCTTTTGTATGTTTGAAATGATTTTTTTAATTTGAAATTTAAGACCCCAAAAATATTGTGTCCAACGAAAATGAAATGTTTGAAAGGTAGAACATTTTTTCAGCAAAACGTTTTGCTGGCTTACTGAAATTGTACACTCTTGGGCTGATTTGAAACCTAATACAGTTTTAAAAACTATTTTAGTACATCTAGATATATACACATATATAAAGACGCATCTCTCGGTATACATATAGAGAGATATGAACACATATGCAAATGCAAACTAAGATGGAGAAATAAATATAAATATAAATGTATAAATGAGCACTCATTTATGCCCACAGGAGTCATCTTTGAAATCTAGTGGGCTGTTTAGACTAAGGCTGGTCCTCAAAAAGAATCTTAAAAAATTACATACTTCGACCACTCAGGTGCAGCAGTAAACTGCCAAATCAGTTGGGTACTACCTTAAAAAAAAAAAAAATCTATCAATAAATGCCTTTCTTCGAAGGATGAAAGGAAGTAAAGGGAATTTAAAGCTTTGAAAGGAATTCAAAGCAGATTGCCAGTATCCCTCTCTGAGTTTACATTAAAATTTCAAGACATGCTCAGGCCTCTGAAAGGTGTTTGGCTATAAATACAGACTTTTAGAGCAGCAGCCTAAAACTTCAAGGACTGCTGCTGGTATAAGACATCACTGATAGATACTTTATAGAGAAAATGTGAACTGCTGGTAAGTTAGTTGATAAAGACTGTCTTTAGGAGAAAGCAGAGAAAGGTACTGAGCAGATGATTTAGGGCTTTTTGCCAAACAGCTTCCAAAACTCGAAAAACTTCTCACTTCTAAAGGTAATAGAAAATTTTAAAAACTGTGTTTTACTCCTGACTTTACTCAACTCTCTTTAAATATGTAACTGATAGCATTATTCTCACTGTACAGCTTAGCAGTAGGCTTATATTAGCCCAGTTTAAATATTTCACACAGCTGGAAGTTGTCAGCACAAGGAATAGGAGCAAGGGCACTGCAAACAGTCTCCTGCAAGTACATGCATGCTGGCACCCTTTCAGGTTTATTTGTTTTTAAGGTTGTGCTGAGGATGTCAGGCTTTGATTCCACCATTTGTCCTGGTTTTTTCCCATTTACTGGCAGTGGATGATTCAGATTTCAAACATACTGCCTTCAAAAGAAAAAAATACTACATTTATCTTTGTCTTAAAATTGGTATGCAGTGAAACCTTCCACATGCACATCTTCCCCAGTGCCTGACATGAGTTTTTTAAAACAGTGAAAACTGAACAGATCTTGATCTTACAGACTGGTTGGGGGTAGGAGAGGTGGGGAGAAGCAGAAAATAATTGCTACAAAAAATATTTCCTGAAAATTGTTCCTTGCAATTTTCATTTCCTTGTACTAATGTACAGATGTGACTGGCCTAGAACATCAAGATACTCCACCGCCATCCAAAAAATTTAAGTTTGGATTCAAGTGTTACCACCAAATTTAAAATTTGAAATGTGTCTATGATAGTTCTTAATCAAACATAGCCCCAAAACTGGGAACATCTAAACATAAAATCAAAAGAAAATTAAAATTCTTGCTTCTACACAGCTCTGCAATACAAAAGTCTGTAAGTAAAAAAAATTGGGAAAATTCTTCCACAGGCAAGAAGCCTGCAGCATTTTGTAGCAATCACCTACTGAGAGTTTTGAAAATTAATATTGGTTCAGGGATTCATGTTTGTGCAATTTGCATTTGGTCACATGCAACAAAAAAGCATTCATGGACTTTATTCTCCTATAGAGAGAGGTCCCTTCCTGCTGTTTTGGTACAAAATCAGAGCACACAGTCAAAAACAGGTCTGCAGCAAATTCTGACATTTGACTTTCTACTGCTCGTTGAAAACTATGTTCTTCTCACAGAAGCAAAGTTTGTAAAGACAGAGCTTTCCTTACAGCTTACTCCACAGTCAGAAGACAAAGCAGTTTTTCTCATGTCTGGCTAGCAATCACCAAACCACAAACAAAGTGGAAGTGTAAAATATTCAGGATTTAATCCCAACTAATTGACCACTCTTCATCTACCAATGCAGCGTAATGAAGTGCTCTATTCCTCATCTCTCATCAGCTTCTGCACTAAGACAAGAACTGCACCCATTTCACCAACAGCTGCAAGGCGTTCCAGGTCACTGGCCCTGGGAGACACCAGAAGCCTGTGCCCCAGACAAAAAGTATCCCAAGACATTCAGTGTCACTGACTTTAGAGAAAAATCAAATAAAAATCCCAGAAGCACTCCTCAAGCACCATGCCTTGCTAGGAATTCATCAAATCCAAGTGTTTCATGTACAGTTATTCAGGTTTAATGAAGAAGCATTCAGCTTTAATGGCACTAGAAAGTTTCTAACTTACTCTAATATGCTAGTTTTTATTTTAATGCTCTTTTCTCCTAGTAGAACAGTTAAAAGTCAAAAGGGTTTTGGGTTTTTTTTTTTTACTTAACTAACTCTGAGAAAGTAAAAACACTATTTTATAGCATGTTATTGAAACAGTTTTATGCCAAGGATTTAATAATACTTATGTCTGTGCTTGATATGGAGGCAGAAGACAACACTCTTCCATTTTCTTACAACTCTATAGAATTAGGTGTAGAAAGTTCTTCTGCCAATAAACCATGTTCTATTTATGCTTTGTCCCATCACCCCTCTAATGACTGTCTTTTTCCCCTCTTCCCTACCCATCAGGCAGCAATGAAATATATGCCAGTGTCATAATCACTCATGCCATCCCTGTTCAAATACTGACTTTTTTCCCCCATTTCCCTGAAAATGTCAAAATATGGGGCTGTTCTACGGTTCTTTCACTGAATGAAAAGTAACAATAGTCTCCTAGCTTTAGCTACAGCAACTAATATTTAGATCAGGAAGAAGGATTCCTGCCTAAAATTTATATGCAAACCTGTGCAGGCCAGAACAGGATGTTTTAGGACATGATTTTGTTTGTTCTTCATTTTAATAGTAAGCTGCAATGTACTCATTAAAAATTGGCAAGAGCACATACAGATAAATTAAAAAAGAAAAAAAGTTCTGGCTTAAATGAGATTTGTGTAGTGGCAAAAAAAAAAAAAAAAAAAAAGAAAATGCAGAGGACAACTCAGGCCTGTTTTCCAATGCAAAGAATAGAAACCTGTGTAGAAATCCTTTTTCTCCTGTGCAGAAACCAAGGGAAAAAAGCTACAACATTACAAGAAGAGATAAAAGTTCAATTTTACAATAGAAAAAGCAAACCTGATTGCAATCAGAAAGCATAAGTATACTTTTTTTGTAGAAGAAAAATGTATACATTGTCAAAATTGTACATGGCTATAACTGTATTGATTTAATTCGATCTTTTTTCATTCCGCTGCACAGTTGAAGCTTCATTTCACCAAATTCAGGGGTGTTGGATAATATCTTCTTTTTCAAAATTGTGGGCATAGAACTAAAAATACAGCTGTGACTGAAAAGGAGGGAAGGTCTGTCCATGTTTGCATGGATGTTGATGTAGCAATCCTGCTCTAAGCATACAAGAGGTATCCAAAGGTCGTAGCAAAGACTCTAACTGCCTCTGATGCAGTGGGAAAAACAGAAAAGCTTTTGGTATTAGTTCATTCTTCCCATCCATGAGTCCCAAATGTTTGTCTTTCTATCCCCTGATGTCAGGCTGATGTGCTTAGAAGTATAACTGCTTTCCTCTAGTGTAACAGTAAAATAAAATATGCTGTGCCTACCCACAAACCCCAACTTTCAATTTTTCCCATTTTCCTTGTGTATGGAACATTCTTGAGAGCACTTCAAATAATACTGTGAACTTATTTCACCTTCATACAGGTACCTTTCAACTTACTCTCTGAATGTGCCCAGGACCTTGTTTAATTAATTTCACCAAAGGCTCTATGATTCATAAAAGTAAAATTGTTTTCATACTAATGTTTCCTTGTTCACTGTTGTTCTCTTCCTGCTTCCTTTATGTCTGACCCCAGACAGTCCCATTTGGCAATCCCAAAGCAGAATAGATTTGTTTTTCTAAAGCCATGGGCAGAGCTAATGGTACTCAGATTCCCATGAAGTGGGTGTTACAGAAATTGAATAAATAACACCTGATTTCCACTGACCAAAGACAGGATCATTAAGGTGAAAAGAGAAAAAAAAAACCCATAAACCTCTAAAAACAAAGCTTTTTAGATACTTTTAGAACAGTGGGAACTAGACAAGAATGTGATATCACCCAACCAGGGGAAACTGAGCTGCAAATAGTTCCAGTCAGGAAAGCATACTCAGCTTTGAACTGTGCTTTCAAAGGTGAGAGCTTTCATGCAGTGAGCTTGTGTGAATGGGTGTGAATTCATGGGAAATAGCTTCTGAAGAGGTAGCCGGATTAAATTTAAATCCACTCTGCCTGTGTCTGAAGTGTAAGTGCTGATCCAAAGAAGCGGAAGTGTTCTGATGGAGCAATCTTCTTCTTATCTATCCTAAGATCTTAACATTGCTTTCTCTGTGATATGTGAAATTGTGTAAAACCTCTCATTGAAATAGTTATGAAAACACTAATAAAAGTCACGTGAGAAAAGATATTGTGTATCTTCTGATTCATTTTCTAACATGGCTACGTGAGAATGTCAAATGTTTTACCTAAGGACTCCTGATGGCTTACACTCTTCAGCTCCTCAGTGTTTTTCTGTTAACTTCTGAGTCAGCTGAAGTTTGGTTTAGAGAAGACAGCATTGCATTATTAAGGAGAAAAATGAGTGTGTAAACTGAGTACCAAGAGAATAAAGAGTCTACCAAAAATCCCAGTAACTACTCACATGTAGACATCATCCACAATAAGACAACTGAAACATAAACGCATCTCAAATTGAAAATTAAAACCCAGGTATCTTCATGCTTGCTAACATTTTGCTTCCTGCGTTTATCTAGAATAGTACTAGTGCCTCCAGTGACCATTAGCCATATTCAGCAAACAACACAAATTTCTAGAACATTGACTCAGATGTGAGGCCCAGATGTTCAAACTGAAATCCAAAATATTTCTTAGCAGTATTCCATACTCCAGAAGGTGTTAAAACTTACTGCTCTCCTCCTGATTTGACCTGAAAGTTTCCTGGGTGTTTGCATTGTACATGCTTAGAATTATCCCAGTCTAAATAGCTCAAAGCCAACTTCTCACATCCCTCCCAAGATAGGATCTAGAAATTTGGCAAAGGAATGTGTAGGTCCCCTAAGGCATCCCAAACATTAATCATTACAGAATAATACCCAGAGCACACTGACAAGATGAGGTTCCTCAGAAAATGCAGACTTGCTCATTGTCTTTTAAAAGGCTGGGTGGGAATCTGCACCTTTCACACAGCAGCTTAAGGCTTGCAGGACTCGGCAGGTGAGAGTGCTGGATTCAATAGGTTCCTAAGCACTCAGACATTCAGAAGCCTCATTTCCCAGGAGAGTGCTCTAACCACCAACCTTTGCTCGGATACAATTGATGCCAAGCCATTCTAGAGAAAGGAATTCACCACCAAATGGGCCAGCCAGTGTAAGCAAGGGACAGCATTGTGTTCCACCTTCCTGGTTCATGTGGGAGCCATGGGAACTTATCCATTCACATCAAAGAGACAGAATTTAAACCCCCAAGGAGACAGGTACTAAGCAATTCAAGAGCCTTCCTTCTCCTCCAGCTCTGTCTCAGAAGGAAGAAGAATGAGTGCTGGTTTCCTCTGGCAGAAAGGTGTGAAGAAGACCTCTGCTGAGGCCCAACATGGCTGTCCTGCAAACTGTGGTGCATTCAGAGACACTTAAGCCAGTTTTAAACAAGTTAGCTCAAGTGCTGCAAGGAGTTTTTTACAGCCACATCAACTCCTAAAGCAACATATTTACCTTGATAAAAGTTTGTCTGAAGTCGACATGCTGTACCACAGAGTCTGAACTCTCTGTGGGTCTGGGTTTTCAGTTATACTATTGCTCCAAGATGTTTATTGCTGTTTGTTGGTTGGTTTTGTTGTTTTCTGGGTCGGTGGTTTGTTGGGCTATTTTTCGCTAGCAGTATTACGCTCCCTAATCAGCCACCACCTTGTTTGGTTTCAGCTTTGAGGCCCTGCCCTGCGTGGGGAACATCCGTGCATAAATGAGAATTCATGATTTCCACTCTAGAGAGCAGAAAGTATGTAAGTTTGGGGCACAAAGGCCATGTATTAAACCCAACCTTACCGTTTTGTCATTGCTAAAAATCAGAGAGTACTCTAGATAGGGGTTTGATCAGAGCTAAAACCTCACCAGCAAAACCACTGACTAAATTAACCATTAAGTGCACAGTGGGG
This sequence comes from Struthidea cinerea, assembly GCA_013397865.1. Lineage (NCBI taxonomy): Eukaryota > Metazoa > Chordata > Aves > Passeriformes > Corcoracidae > Struthidea > Struthidea cinerea. Next base: position 656,906 of record VZTI01002062.1, read on the forward strand.
CCTTGTTAGGAGGCAGTGAATCCACACAGACGCCACCAAACGCAGAGCATGATGGCGGTAGAGCTGTGTGGATATTATTAAAGTCACAACCAGCCTCCTGGATCCTTACTGCTGATGTGCAAAATGAAAAATGTGATTGTCTTTTACTCTTCAAGCTGAAATTTCAGAATCAGTAACTTGAAAACAAGCAAATAAACCCATCTCAGCTTTGTGCTTACAGAATAAGTATGGCTTAGTAGAAACCTGCGAGACATAGCATGCGTGGAACATTACAAAAGCCATTCTGGCAAGTTGCAAGTAAAAAGATATTTAAAAATACACCTCTGGCTTATCTGGCTATACACACAAATGAGATATGAGGAAAGAGAATTTTTCTTGTCCCAGCATGAGTGCTCAGGTAAATTAAAGTGATGTCAGCACTAATTCTTCCCTTAGGACTAAATATTTGCAAGTGTTAAATATAAATTAAATATATGACATTCGTACTTAAAACTTGATTATAGGTTTCATTTTCAATTCAAAGTAAACATTTTTAATGATCTTAGAGAAAAAAAAATGAAAGCAAACAAAACCCACCCCAACACCAAACAGGAGAATATCTTCATTAGAGTATATATGAACTGACCAGTGCAGCTTCATAGCACGATGCTTTATTTAGCTGTGTTGATTTGTTACAGCAAAATATAGTGATTTCTGGATGCAGACTTTCTCCTTTGGTCACCAGGAAAGACAACTGAGGTATTTAAGAAAGCGATTTTTAAAACAATATATGCAACTTCCTGCATTTCCTTCCAGGAAAAACATATGTAATAGAAATTACTGAAATTAAATCTATAATCAGCATGATGGGTTCAGCTCAAAAGACTTGAAAACTTTTTGTTTTAGCGACGCAAATCTTTTCTCTCGGAGGTTGACTTTCACTGTGGTCTTTCCCTGACAAAATAAATGCTTCTCCAGCGATCACATTTCACAAAATTCAGTGTAATAGACTGCTGCCGAGTTCTGTAAAGATTACCTCTGAAACCTTAGCATTTCTTCTCTCAAGCAAGAAGTGATAGGACAAGAGGAAACGGCCTCAAGTTGCACCAGGGCAGGTTTAGGTTAGAATTAGAAAAAATTTCTTCACTAGAAGGGTTGTCAAGCACTGGGACAGTGGTGGGGTTACCATCCCTGGAGGGATTTAAAAGGCGTGCAGATATGGGACTTAGGGAAAAGGTTTAGTGGTGGTGGCAGTGCTGGGTTAATGGTTGGGCTTGATGATCTTAGAGGTCTTTTCCAACTAAAATGATTCTGTTCTCAGCACCAAACAAATTGCCAGCAGCCCCAGTACCTCTGAAGCTGTGCTCTTACACTTGTGGAGCTCAGTGCAGTCTAAGGCAGAGCTTGCCCAGCTATATCACGAAGAACAAGAAAGTCTGATGGAACTTATTTTTTTTTAAATAGTGAGCCTGACACCACTTTGAGAGACAGCAGACCAGCCTCACCTGTGTGTCTGTCTACCATACAGGATGTTCTGCCACAAGAGCCTGGCCCCAGCCGAAATGGAGGGGGTTGTTTACACTGTCTCAGCACACCAGTGGCAGGGCAAGACAGCTTCGTGGAGGGCCTCGGCTTTTACTCAGGTGGGCAATACTCCAGGAGGACAGGGAGCCCAAGGAGACTTCACTGATCATATTCAATGCAAAAAGATTTGTGAAGTTGGGAGGCCAGGAAGCAAGGCTGCTCTGCATGGCTCTTTTTCAAGAGCATGGGTATGGGAGAGATATTTCTTTTTAGACCTTTGGAGTGTTTCTAGCTCAGGAGGTCAAAACTTGCTTTCTGTAAAATTGCCTCAGTCTGGATAAGTTTTGCTCTAACAAAAACTAATTCCAGAGTCTGACAGATTTGTAATATCTTTTAGATCATCTGTTTCAAGGAAGAGGAGAGTAGTTTCGCATAAAAGTCAACTTATCTTCCAGTCTATGAAGAGATTTGGAAACTGCTGGAGTTCTTTAACATCTGAAAATGATCCATGATTTCATAAATCCAGTTTTGGAGCTGGGTTGTTCAGAAGATAGTATAACTTCAGTGAGGCAAGAATATTTTCTCATTAATCAACAATCAATGAAGCCAAAATCTTCATTTCACCTTCCAATTTCAATTTCTATTAATTCAGGTTTCTGACTGGTTACTATAATACAGAACCACACACACACACACACACACACACATATATAATCTGCTATCAAAGAGGACCTATCCCTGAAAATTAAATGACTCCATAAGTAGCTGGAGTCCTACTCTACTAAGTTAACAAAATCCCTAGGGAAAATATCAAATGAAGATCTGACTTTATCATTTATCTCCTGCCAACAAGGGCTTGTTGTCCTTTCTGAGTTACACTCAAGCCAAAGAATGGAGAATCAGGAAATTGTAAAGTGATGGAATATAAGCATCTAGATAAGCTCATATCAGACAACCAGTAACATATAAAAATAAAATCAAGATATCCATTTCTTTGAAGTGGCATTAGTAAAAGCAGTCTAGAAAAGAATATATTGAAAAACATGTACTGAATTAAAGATCTGAAATGAATCATTAGGGTTTCAATTTTCATCTAAAGTGCCAGGTTCTTTGCAGCAAGTTGGACAAGGGATTTTATCTGCAGACTCATTTATAGACAGTGTCTCATATCGATTCTCAAATCTTGATCCCCAAAGCAATAAAACTGGAGAGTAAAGAAAGAAAACCCTAAACACATAAACTAAGAAAAATAATTTGCTACAAGTTCTTTCTCTCCTTTTCTCCAAGATTAAAATGGTCCCTCTAGGCCTGTTGTGTAGAATAGATAAAACCTTTTGAAATGCACTTACATATAACTGCAATGCAGTTGTGTTCCTTACAAAGAGTCCAACTTAAAAAGTTCACGTGGAACTTGCTGTGCATCAGTTTCTGCCTGTTGCCTCTTGTCCAATGAGCAGAGCTTGGCTCCATCCTCTGACACTTCCCTTCAGATATTGACAGACATTGGTGAGGTTCCCTATCAGCTGTCTCTTCCTGAGCCTGAACAGGCCCAGCTCCCTCAGCCTTTCCTCCTAAGAGAGATGCTCCAATCCCTTAATCATCTTTGTTGCCCTCCACTGGACCTGCTCCAGAAACTTCATGTCTCTTTTGTACTGAGGAGCCCAGAACTCCCAGAACTTGACACAGCACTCCAGATGTGGCCTCACCGGGGCTGAGTAGAGGGGCAGGACCACCTCCCTCAAGGCGCTGGCAATGCTCTTCCCAATGCACCCCAGGATACCTTTGACCTTCTTGTCCATAAGGGCACTGCTGGCTCATGGACAGCTTGTTGTCCACCACGATTCCCAGGTCCCTCTCCGCAGAGCTGCTTCTCTGCAGGTCAGCCCCCAGCCTGTGCTGTTCCATGGGGTTGTTCTTCCTCAGGTGCAGGACCCTGCACTTTGCTGAATTTCAGACAGCTCCTCTCTGCCCATCTCTCCAGCCTGTCAAGGTCCTTCTGAAGGGCTGCACAGCCCTCTGGGGTATCGGCCACTCCTCCCAGCTTTGTGTTGTCAGTGAACTCGCTGAGCAGGGGTCTGTCCCTTCACCGAGTCACTGATGAATAAGTTAAACAATACTGGGCCCAGTATTGAACCTTAAGGGTACCACTAGTGACAGAACACCTAGACCCTGTGACACTGCTTACAAGCCCCTGGGACTGTCCGTTCTGCCAGTTCCCAATCCGCCTCACTGCCCACTCATTTACTCCACTCTTCCCAAGTTTACCTAAAAGAATGTTGTGAGAGACAATGTCAAAAGCCTTGCTGAAGCTGAGGTAGACAATATCCACCGCTCTCACCTCATCCATCCATCCTGCTCTATTTGACTCAGCCTTGAACAGAGGTGTTAGGGATTAGGCACCTCCAGAGGTGATTTCCAACCTCAGGTACACTGATTCTGTTGAAACACATGAGCAACACTAATGATCTGCAACAAGGAGAGTCATCATTTAACTTTTGAATAAACACCACCAGAGTCCATGCAACAGAATACATTGCAAAGCTAAAAGTGCCTGGGAAAATCAGAGAAAGCACAAAACGAATCTCATCTGGACTTTCCCTTTGCAAATTACTGTGGAATTTACTATGTTCCTTTTCAGATCCATAGATGTTCTGTGAAAAGAGAGCTGGATTCATTTCTTGAAACTATCACTATTTCAACACTGCTGCTGTGCTCCCACCTAATGAGCCACACAGCAAGTCAACAGACTGTTTACTTTTGCATTAATATTTAACTTCTACGAATTAATTGGAAGATTTCTTGATAAATTTTTGGAGTGGCTCATATGTACACAAGCTATAGCCAGCTGCCAGTGTAACTAAGTTAAATGATTGCCCTTAGCAACTTCTGAGCAAACACAGCACAGTCTTCCTCAGTTGAGTCTGATTAATAAGCGAAGACCTGGCTTCTTTTCCTCAAGACCATGAAAGCATAATATGAAGCACTACATTTTTCTCTTCAAACCTGAAAGGTTTTTTCTTTAAAGAATCATATGCCAACATCCTTAGTTCAAGTTCAGTAAATTTTTATATGTTATTACTTTTCTCTTTATCTATTCCTCTTATAGTCCAAGCCAAGATTTACTCTCAAGTAGATTGCCTCCATTTATTAAAGAGAAGCAAACAGGAAGGACTGGACGTACAAAGGGGTCTCTGTAGATGTTTTCAGTACAGACTTATTTCATCGTTGTCCAGAACACTTCTATTGGCAACAAAAATAACAAAATATGTCAGCCCTCAAACCCTACTGATGGCATAGCGCTCACAGGGGTCTGAGATCCAGCTCTGTTCCCCCATATTTCCACTGAAACCAATGCACACAGCCTGCGTGCACACAGCAGAAAAGGTTAACAGCATGTAGCTACCCAACATTCTGTGAGAAAATGCAGAACACATTTCTGTATCACGGGTTCTATTGATGCACCTGAAAGCTGTGTCTGCAGCTGCCCTACAACATCTAGGGGTTCTCCCTGGATATAGAGACAGGATAAATCTGAAGCATAGAGCTCTGGTGATGCTCCCCTGCCTTCTGTGTATGAAACAAGGAGATCTTCAACTCTGCTTCAACTCAGTTCCAGGAAAGGCTACAGAGAACGAATTCAGATTTGATACTGAATAGGTGAACATTCAGTCCTTTGGAGTGATGGAGATCCCATAGTTATTTTAGACTTGTCACTATCTAAATCTGTTTCACTGCAGCCTCCTGATTTCACTTCCAGAGAAAGAAGAACTGAGCAAGCAAAGATGTAATTAATTGTAATTAGGATGTAATTTCTGTGAACTAATAGAAATGTGAGTATTTCATCATTCATGTAGAATCACATGCACATACTGTATAAAAGGGTGGAAAACAATCTGGAGAGAGAAATGATCAAATAATCTTAAAACTCTTTATCCACCTTACGGAATATTCTTACTTCTGACCGATATTTAACAATGCTAGAAAATTGAACCTGCAAATCAAGAAAAGGAATTAAGGAGTGAATGATGGACAGAAGGGTTCATTTGCTTTAACAAATGATATCACAGCTAATAATCTTAACAAAAAGTTTGTTGTTTATGACTGCCTTCTCCTCCTTTGTATAGATGTGAATGAATTTTGTGTTTACTTTTGAGAGCTGCTGGCTCTATGACAATACCTGTCCTGATCATGAGGATAGGTATTGTATGTGAAAAGAAATGTTCCAAACCTCAAATCTAATTAGGTATTTTTTCACGTCATTACTAAAACAAGGAAAATAGCTTCTTGACTGAGTGCTGAACTAACAGAAAAAAGCTGTCTTAAGAAAGTAAACTTACTATGTGTTTAAAGTATGCATTCTTTTTTTTTTTAATTCCTACATACATACATCTCAAGAGTTTTAAATGGAAATGGCATAAAAGCAGTAAGTCTTCAGTTGTCATTCCAAAGGAAATCAATAAAATTATTAAATGATTAATATCCCAAAAAAGCACACCCCAATTTGAAGACAAAACAGAAAGAAAATAACAAAGAAATTTCTTGGGAATTGTGAAATTGAATTCTTTTAACACAGACACCTTCCCTTCAGCTCAGATGTTCTGGGATGACACCACTCTAACCCCCTTCCATAACTGCAGTGAGACCTTGTGGTGTACATAGCTGAACTACTTTTTGGTTAGTCAAATATCTTTTATCTTTTAACAAGACAGAGTGCAGTTATTATTTGAGAACAAGTAGAACAAACAAATGACATAATTCTGAGAAAATGTGCCATTATGACTGATACTGCAAAATGCTGCCTTGATTCCTCTCCTGTGAAGTACCAGTGGCAAAATCCTTCCCTAAATCTTCAGAACTGCAATGCAACACAGGATCTGGTGGTGAAGGGTAAAACAAACAATTTTTCTTAACTATCAGTATGATCCTTAGCAACTTTACCACTGCGCATGGAGTCTGTGGGATTACAGGTGCTTCTCCAAGTGGAAAATAGAAATAGGATGTACCTGATCAGTACCATATCAGAGGCACTAAATTCCTTGTAATCAATAAGAGAATGGGTATTGATATTTTTCTGTCTCTGGGGAGAAGGCACTGAAAAGAAATCATCCTCTGCTCTACCCTTTGCGATGTTTTACATTACTTTAGTGCCCCATTACAAAAAGTAATGTTGCGTGAACAAAGACAGCCCTGGCAAATGAGCAGGAACTGTCCCTTGCACGGCTGTTACTGAACCACAGCGATGGGCAGTTTAATCTTTGATGGAAAACAGTTGTTCAGCCCTTTCTGCTGCACTGACCCATGGGATAGTATTACTTGGAAGAATTCACTCCTGTGTTTTTGTACCACTCTAACTGGGTAACACTGGAAATTCACTGCAAACTCGGTGTTGATGTGACCATGACATCCTGGAGTGCTGAGAAAGCAGAGGTTTTATGTTAGAAAAAACCAACACACCCCCAAAAAACAAACAAACAAAAATTAATGGTTCAATATTCAAAGTCCAAAGACATACAAGACGTACTTCCATTACTTTTAGAACACTTTTCCTTGCAACAGACAAAAAATATCTCTGTTTAAAAGTATTATTTGGGGAAACACTAGCTACTAGCTCCACCTCCATGCAATGACTCCTGCCTTGATATCCTTCATTGTCCATACCCTTCTCCAGCAGTATCAACTTCCTTATGGGCATGTTTATGTATTCCTCTATCCCCTGCCTGATTTATGCTCTTGATCTCTTCTCTGTGGTGGCCAGAGACATGACCTGTAGGAGTGGCCTGAGATTGTGTCAGGGGAGGTATAGGTTGGATATTAGGAAAAGGTTCTTCCCCCAGAGGGTGGTCGGGCACTGGAACAGGCTCCCCAGGGAAGTGCTCACAGCACCAATCCTGGCAGAGCTCAAGATGCATTTGGACAATGCTCTCAGGCACAGGGTGTGACTCTTGGGGTGTCCTGTGAAGGGCCAGGAGTTCAAATGGATAATCCAACTCAACTTATGCTGTGATTCAGCTTCAGCTCCTGTTCTTTGAATACATCACCTGTCCCTTGTTTAACTCAAATTGTGAGAAAACCATCACTGAACTTCAAATGTGAAAAGCATGTTTCGGTTTCCTTCTGACCCTAAATACGAAATAAATTTATCTGCTTTATTTCCTGTAGGAAATATATTCAACTACATGACTCAAACAGTGCAAAAACTATCCATCAGTAAGACACCAGCAACCAAATAAGTAAAACATAGTTTTTAGTCTTAATACAATCCCTTTCTGTTCTTCGTATGTTTCTTTTTTCGTTTCAGTCCTGTCATATCCCAGTTCCTAAGCTGTCAACTATAATCAGCTGCAGAGTATATGATAGACTTGTTTGCAAATAGGAGCTGGTTAACATTTCCAGAATCTTCATATTTCAGTCATTATAAATTCTGTTTGCCTGTTTCTTTTCAGAAAACTACAAAGACATGGCAAACAGCCACACCATGAGTAAAGCTGTATATTGTTAAATGGATCAAAGGAATGCGTCACAAAAAGGTTTGCAAAAAATACACACTCTTGTTTGTACACCTATGTAAATCCTTTTCTGGTGGTTTAAATACCAATGGTCACCTAAGCAAACATTTAGAGGCAACTAAATTTGCCATAGATGTACACATACTTACAGTTAAATCACTTCTTGATACAGAACAAAAGATCATCATCACATATCCACAATCATGTTTCGTCATCTAATTCCTTATTAGCAATATATTTTGCTGTGGAAACTAATCTTACTAGGGCTCTGAATAGCATATGTGCTCTATTGTATGTTTAATATCTCTTTTTATTTTTTTAGTGGCTAATACTGTTACCAAAGTTATCTTCCACCATATTAAATACAATTTTCATGATAGGATGCACATAAATAAATTCATGGAAATAGGCATTTAAACAATATACAGGAAGATTTAGAAACCATTAATATGTCACTATTCTCCTAATAGAAGGGTAACAAACCAGAGGTGGACTTTCTCCTTCTAGTTTTCACCGGTTAATCAATGCAGATTCTTCTAATCCATTCCTGGAGATTCTCTCCCTCGACCATTACACTAATAATTTCCCTGTGTGTACTGGAAGTGAAATGCCCCATAGAATGGTTTGTCTGATCATCCTCTTTGCACCACAAACATGTGCACCCTCAAAACACCCCCCC
>VZTI01002062.1:665617-695610 GCA_013397865.1 Struthidea cinerea
GTTCTTGGCTGTGTCCCTACTCGCCCTCCAAGCAGGTGCACCCTCAAAACCCCCCCCCCCCCCAGAACCCAGCCTTTTCTGACAGCCGTTCTTCAGCTTTGGTCTTGATGCCGTAAAACCCACTGTGAGGGTAGACAAAGAGAGACCTAGTTTAGTTTGCTTCCAAAGCTTCTAAAACTTTAGGACAAGGAACCCAGCCTGTTCAGGTATTTAAGATATCTTCCCAAGAATTCAACCATCTCTAAAGAGTGAGAAATCCAATACATTCCCCACCATGCAGTTGGAGACAGCCAGGTACACTCAGGTTCGCACCTCCGTTAGCTTTCCATCAAAACCACAGAGAAAGAAGAACAAGAGCAAGATGTTGCTTTGAATCATACCCTGACTGGTTTTATGGATAAAATCCATAAATATAAAACAATGTCGCTATATCAATAAACAATAACACTACATGCCTTAAAAATATGGATATTGTTGTATAAAAGCACTTACATGTCAACACTAAATGTTACTTTGTCCATGGAGACAAAGGAGTCTGAATTCCATGGAGCCTATTTAACAAATTCCATTTTATTTATTATTTGAGCATGTGTACTCAAGGGCACACTCTTTCCCTCGTGCAGGCAGTTCCACTGCAGCGATACAGCTACAACATTCTCTGCCTTTCATGGGGCTTTAGGGGCAAAGGGTGGAAAATCAAATTTTGGTCGAAGAGAGACAAGGAAGGTTCTATCCCTGCTTCTGTGATGCTGCTGTGCTTACCTAGCTGGGGTGGAGAATTTGCCCATCTATGTTTAGTTTACATGGGATATGAGCTGTCGCTTTTAGTGAGCAAGGCCCCATTTGTTCAGATCTATTTCCACTTGGTTAGGGAACATTCTGCACACATTATGTGTACTCTGGAAAGAGAACCAAATAAAATGATGAGCATTGAAAATAGTAAACAAACTTCCTGAAGGGAGGCTTTTGGTTTAAATGGATGAAAACAAGTTTATTATTATTATTTTTAAAATGTATTGCAAATATTGTAAAAAATGTAAAAACAAAATGTAACCTAGCACGCAAATTGCCCATCTAAAACATTTGCTGGTGGTTATGGGATCATAATCCTCACATGTTTTTGAGGTGTAGAGGAGAGTTTAGCAAATATGAGGTACATTTTGTGTCTGCTGTTATGTTGTTAGGATATATTTGTTCCTCTCCTTGCTAACCACCAGGCTGAGACAAATACTGCAAGTTAATCTGCAGGAAGAAGAAGAAAAGCAGCAACTTTAGTCCTTTCTTGGTGCTGTGAATGTCTATACGCTTACATCTAGCAAAAAAGCCATTCTGCCAACACTTCTCATAACCGGAAATAAAACAGCTTTTGTTTTGAATGTTTTAACTTTAATGAGTTACAGAGTCCAGTCTAAGCAGCAGGACTCTGCAGACTTTGTCCTATGAAGCGCAACATGTGGCTAACCCTGCCATGGCCACTCTGACTTGTCTGTAACCAGCTGGCAGCATGGGCTGAGTAGGCACAGACTTCCTCCACTCATTTTAGAGCAACAGGGATTCATGTTCCAAACCGACTGAGTTGAGAAGGAGAAAAGCCAGCAGTGGGCTTGGAGATTGACTAAAAACCACTCAAAGATGATATGAGGGTGAGAAAACTGGTACTGGTGATTTAGCAAGTTATTTTCTTCTACTATGAGGGAACATTTTTACATCAAGTCATTCTACTCATCAGCAGTTAAGAATTTTCTTTCAAGGAGACCATGTTACCAGCGAAGCCTTGGGCAACTGACAGCTTTTGGGATTACCGCTCTATTTTGCTATTTACATTTATTTTGTAACTTCAATTAGAAACTATTTTTTTTTTAATTGTACATATTATTGTACATATTATTGCTGCCCTCTCCTGTGAGCCGGCATAAGCCACAACAGGAGCAGTCTCATGAAAGCATTGCTACTGGGTCAACTTGGATTACCAAGTCCAATGAGGTCAAAGAAAAGACTTATTTCAGAGGACACTGGATCTGTGCCAGAGCCTGGAAGTTTAACTGTCCGAGATGTAACGTATATGGTATCTTTTGGAATGGAAGATATTTCATAAATTCACATTACATTAAAGTATTCATTTTCCTACTTTGGTGACATCACCACACACACAAGGTTTCTTAAGTAGTCCAGCTCCTCCCATATGCTCCAGGAGTGTTTGAAATGCCCCCACTGCTCAAGGAATAGTGAAGAAGCGGACAGGAATATTCCTCCAATGTTCTGCAAATGGATTATATGCCTAGCTGATGAAAGAATGCCACATGAGTGACTGCAGCCACTCATGCCTGAAACAACTCATGTCTGAGTTATGGAAAATACATTCCTTTCTTCTCTAGGGCATGGTATTTGGACCAACACTTGAAAAATCCTCAGCTTGGAAAACTCTGCCTTAGCATTACCCTGTATATTAAATCAGAACAGGTTGGAAATGACAGCAAGAGAGTAATATAATGCATTCAGTTTAAGCCAATACCCTTGATCCATCACATTTGGGATCAAGGCCAGCACAGAAGACAGGACAAAATTTAGAGAGATTGATGGAATATCTCCTTTCAGTGAGCAGATACCCATTCTCATCTTCCTGATCTTTTGGCATAATCCAACATCATCTGTCCCGAGGTATGGCAGAGATCCAAAGGCAATGTGTTGAAATGATTCAAATCATTCCCTCCAAACAACAGTAACAGGAAACCACATGCATCCCCATACTCTTCATTTATACTGTCAAAAAGACCTGGTCTCTCTCCAGATATTTTCAACATCAATGTGAAGTAAGAAAACGACACAGATGTGATGTGACAGGAGCATGAAGACGGCACCTACCCCTGCTTACGCGCATTAAAACACACAGTTGGCACTCATCTGAGTACACAGAGTAGGACTGATGTAAAATGTCTTCTGTTACCAAACATTTGTACAGCCACATCTATTTTTTATATATTTATCATCTTCACGTGAGAGAAAACCCTTATAACTTCTCCTCAGTTCCATGCAGTATTGGTACCTCCTGTCTCCACCCCAACAATGCATAATGCCATTTAAAGTGTCTCTCAGTGCAGTACCTCAGCAACACGGGTTCCAACAAATCCACCACAGCTGTTCTCCATGCTCTACACTGGAAATTCTCCTTGCAATCCAGTGAAGGTCTTTACTCGCAAAACACTGAGTGACATGTGACAAAGATAATACGAAAGACCACTTACAGAATGGGAACAGATGCTGACAGCAGATATTCATGAATTTTCTATCATTGTATTTCTAAGGCAAAGGTACAGCTTGTTCGTGCTGAAAATAAAGCCTTTTGGAGGCCAGTCCCATCCTGAAGAATGAGTTCCATCAGCAACTATGACTCATCACAAGCATTTCCACCTCTCTCTCCAAATGTGTGACATCTTCCCTGTCCTGGCCTTCTCTAAGTCACAGCATATCCATTTTTAAAACAGATTTATTGCTTTTTAAAAACAAATTCTACCAAAACCAAACACTGCGCTGTCCAGCCAATTTTCAGCTCAGAGACAAGATGAGAGAAAGGCCAAAATACATGTCATGGACACAACATTTAACAAATGTCCAGAAAGCAGTGCAAATTATATAGAACTAAAGGCAGCATTAAAACATTTTGTAAAAGAAACATGTTAAGATCTTCCTTCTGTTTTAACATATGTAAAGCAATTTAATTGCATAAAGTTATGGTTATCTCCTCAGTGATAAACATTGCCGTATCCTACTCTCCTTCCTCTTACTGATATATATTTTACTCACTATCTAAGGGATAATTCTGAAAGACTGCAATTATTTAAAGAATATTACATTTACTTTGTGGCTAAAGTTTATTTTTATTTATTTATTGAAACAGAGCCCTGGCTTTTGAATATGCTTTGTAACCTTCCAAAACATGTTTTTCACAGAAATAAAATCATTATTTTGTGTCTTCAAATTGATTTTATATTTCAACAAGTCCATTTATTTGTTTTTGAATGTTTCAACACGATGATCATAAATTAGAAAACTTTATTTGCCTCCTAAGAAAATGTCCCTCCACCTAAATACTAGCCAGAAATTAGCAACAACTATCTCATTTTTTCTGTCACAATGGCCCAGTAGAATTTTCTGAAAATTTTTTTTTTTATTATTACAATTAACCAATTAAGAATGAAAGAACAAAGAATATAGAAAGAATAAAACACACAATGCCACATCATGACATAATATGGCCAGTTAGACTGCCAGGGACACTTTTGGAAAGGATCATTTCTATAACCTAACTTTTTATTATATATAAGTGCAGAAATGGACTACAAAAACCTATAACAACAAAAGACTTGGAATAATACTGGTGACAAAATAATTTATCACTGTGCAATAGTATTAATTCTACAAAGCATGTCCTCTCAGGACCCTTATTTCTGCATGTCCAAACAGAAGGAGCTGACTGATAAACAAGAGCTTGTGTATGAGATGCCAATACTGTAATGGATAGCTAGACCTTGACATCTGAATTCTGTATTGTCTTAGGGTTTGAATTTCTTTTTAGTTTATTATATATTTATATATATAAATATATATTTTGAGGAAGAAAATATTGAAGGCAGAAAAGTGGTGGCAGGCAGAAGCCTGTCTGTCAAGGCCCCAGGGAGATGTTAACGTCAAATGAAGGAAGGCTCCTTTAGCATCCAGGGGACACGTAACCTTTGTGCTGTTCTTTAGTGTGCTCTGCTGGAAGAGGATGAAAATGACTGATTACCTCCATTCAGAGTCACAGAGATCACACTACTTGCACTAATCTCTAGTGTTTCCTGTCTGAGAAATACAAGAATGAAGTCTCTCGTGTTTAGGAAACCAAGACCATGTTCCACCAACACAGGTTGCTGCTTAGCACCAGCAGCATACCTGGTGGAGCTGTTTTTTTTGTTTCGTCGTTGTTCTGTGTTTTTTTTCTGTGATTCAACAGCATGTCAGAATTTTCAAACATAAAACAAACCTTCTGAAATTAGAGAGATTGACAAGAGATAAAACCTTCAAAATATCAGCATACTGTTTTGCTGAACTATGTTTTCTGACTAATCTTGATATTGTCACTCTGCTCTGAGCTAGCAGCAAAACAGAAAAATACACATAGGTAGCATTATTAAATGAATCATAGCAGAACACCACCAACAACAAATCAAATATATCAAAGCCAGGCAAAGAAAACAAAATGCTTCTATGGGAGACCTCTTTATCTTTGAGAAGGTACATAAAATCGCTCACCCATATGTAACGGCCAAAAAATGAGCAGCAACAACAGCATAAAACTGTAGGAGCAAATTCTTAAACATACACATCCAAGTAGAGAGTTTTATCATAAATGCTTACACGCCCCAGGAGCTGATCAAAGATTTACTGTCAGTTGTCTATTCTGACTTGACACTTCAGGAAAACTGCTCTTTATTTAAGCAGAGTAAACTCCTTTATATTGACAGACATTCTGTGTACTTCAGCCTTGGCTAGACTTGATCTTTTAAAAGCATTTGTTCTTTCTGATTTAGTTGCAAGTGGAATCCTTCACTGGTAATGAATGAGTGTCTCCTCTAAGGAAAGTGGGCCATAAAGATGTCCTGGCCGCTCAGGTTGACATCTCAGAGAGGTTTCAAGGTTGACCTTTAACTACATAAAACTTAAAGGCTGCTAAAGCAAAGAGAATACTAACCACCTAAAAACATCTAAACACCTGCAAGCGGATTTCTCCAAAGGTGAACTTAAACATTTTACGAGAAGCTAACACCCACCTCTAATATCAGGAAGACAACTTAAGCAGCTATCCTAATGTTAATTCATCTACCACCATTTCCAAGGAGAATAAAAAAACTCAATAAACCAACTCCCAAATCTCCCACTGCCTCAAATGCACATTAGAAAATTCTTTAACAGTATCATGTTAACCAAGTTGCTTTACAGGGGATTTAAACATGCCTTTGGACTGTCTGCAGGCGCAGAATACCTGAATGGACTGAGCAGTCTAAAAAGCTTCCTTTTGCTGTCTGTAAAAGGTGCTTCATGAATGCATATGAGAACTTGCATCTTTACACAAAGTGCAAAAGCAACACAAGAATTTGAATCAGTTTCTCAGACTTGGGGTTACATCTTCTACAGCTGGTTTTCTTTTTTGAATCTAAAAACCAGGAATCACTCCTGATGCAGGAGTAGCTTGTTACCTCAAGCACACGGAATTTTTCAAAGTCAGCTGTGGCCAAAAATACCTCACAATGCTGCTGCTGTCAGTTACATGTACACAAAATGAAATGATGGGCTGTATGGACAAAAGTATTGCAACAGACAATTAATTCCCAGTGGTGACTGAGAGTTGGTTTTATACTGTTCAGGAGAATCAAGTGGGAGCAATAAACCTGTTCTGTGGGTTTCTCAAGTATTGAGCCTGGCACATAAGACTGAATCCGTTGTTTACTAACCACAGATGGGGAGAGAATGGGCAAAGTTTTGGTCTGTTACTCATACAAAATGAAAATAAATTAACCTGAAAGTAGCTGAATTTGTGCGAACCAAAATTTCAAGAGAAATGTGAAAGGGGAGTGAGGCTCAAGAGGTTTCTATGCCACCGGACTTCTGCAGCTCATTCATATACTCTCATCCTTGCATGATGCTCTGTTCTCTTCCTTTTCCATCAGTGAAATCCATACTAAACTGGGCACATGCACCTACCTCTGTAAAGCATTATGTAAGCAGCTTTATTCCTACGAATCTTGTTTTTAACAGCAATGGGATTATTTATGTGAATATTTTCTAGCATACATCAGCAATTTTACAGACAGTGTCTCAGAACAATCCATGAATTTCTTGCCAGTGCGCTTGTTATAATTTACTAATCAGCAAGAAACTGTAAATTCTATTTTAAACACACTTCCAGATTTAAAAAAAAAAGCTGAAACCAGCCACATTTCTCTCTACATTGTGCAATCAGGTTTCTATTACCTTATAAGATGGTTCACATTAAAATGAATGGTTCATGTTCTAAGAGATTACAGGATAATTTTGTAAATTGGATTACAATGAAGAGACTTAACATTCTTGAGTAGTTTTACAAAAGATAAAGGAACCATTGTAAGAGCCTATAGGTAAACTGTATGTTCACACAGAAATTCCCTGACCACCCAGAGAAACACCTTGAACAAACTGTTAATCAGTAACTTAAGAAATTTGACCTTTTTTCCATGAGTGTTAACACTCAAATCATAAAATAAAAAATTTTATGCATATTATTCTAATACTGAAATCATTATCACTATAACCTAACTTAATAGCCAAGTCTGCTGACATAGACAGCATATTTTTATCTCAGTAATTTAATCAATCTGGTCAATATTTACCCAACACTTATCTGGAAGCTTTGGTTCATATTAATGATATGAATTGACTTATTCCCATGGAAGAGATCCCCTGGCACCACACCTCATAAAAAATCCTATTGTCAAGAATTTATTCAAGAGTACACAAACATGGAGTGCCAAACTGATTAACTCGACTACAGCTCTGTGAAGATGTCAGTCATATGGCCTCTACAGAAATACAGCTATGTTTGCTCAAGTGGTTAAAAACACGCACTACAGGAACCTGTGACAGCCTTCTCAATGGTCTCAAGATCTCAACCACTCAAATGTTTCTTATAAAAGCTTTCCTAATGAATAATAGAAGGTGCCCAACTGTGCTAACATTGAAACATTCATACTCCCTTGCTAAGGCAAGAGTATATAAAGAAAAGGTATTTTCCTCTTGACGATGCTGAAAGCAGTTCTGAAGTGTTCTGAAAGCTGGTTTTGAATCCAACCTATTAACTTGCATTAGTAAGCAACAGCTAATGGTAAACTAAGCCTTAACATTATCTTTGTTTAGTCTTTAATGCACAAATATTTACTTGCTAAATGCTTTCATAGGTCTTTTGTTATGCTGACTATATATTAGACCGTTAGGATAAAAGAAATTAGCATTTTAATCACATTAATTTAAAAAAGCCTTAATCACTTACTTATCTCTTTCTACTGTGTGAGGGTCAGTAAATAAAGTGTTACAATAGGTGGATTTTGACCTTATAATTCTGAAGTTCTTGAATTTTTCCTGGTTTGTTACCAAATAAAATTAAGTGAAAACTTATTATATAATTCCATTTTTTAAGGACTTTACCATATGAAACAAAAGACATATGTGCCCAAGTCTTTTGCTCTTTGGAAGCAGTATACACAACATAAAACTAATAAGAATTTTCATAACAGCCTTGCAAGGTCCTGATTGCACTCCATTTCTACAAAAGTGCAAGGGATAAGAAGAGATTTAAGCATCTGGACATGTTTCTACATGACATTAATTAAGAACAGAAACGGAGATATTTAAGAGTAAATAAAATACTTTTAATTTAAGGAAAAGCATCACAATGTTTGAGAGTTAGATTTGGATAAAATGCAGAGGTGAAAACTCTCATCTTTGAAGCTATGATACAGAAATGGAGCCTATAAAGCAAAAATTCCTCATGCACAAGTTACATGAAGCTCAGCAGGTGATAATGTTACACAGTTCAGTTGTGACTACAGAACTGAAGCCCTCTGTACCATTACAGGCTCTGTTCAGTCCTTTGCTTCACTACACAAATAGCCTAATTCAAGCTTTTATTTCTGCAGGAGTTAAAAAGGGCAAAAGTGAGGGGACTTTAGTTTGAGTTAAGGAATCAAATTAATAATGGCTGTCAATTTAGCAGAGTCTCAGAATTCTACAAACCAATCAGTCTCTGAAAAAGAATTTCCATAAATTTAAAGATGGTTTTGAGGGATAGTGTGGGCTACTTGCATCTACATCAAGTGCTAGCCTCCGAGAGTCCAAAGTATATTTCAGCAAGGGTAAGTAGAGATGGAGGCATTTGAGTCTTAGAAATGTTATACAGCATTTGAAACAAATAATCAATTCTTCAGGAATTCAGTTATATTGTAACTTCTCTTGTAGCCTTCTGCTTTATTTCTCTTCCTTTAATACATTTACAATGCAGACATATTTTGGAGACTTCATTTACTCAGGGTTTTAAGCTGTGCTTTAGAAAGTAAACTTATCATATTCCAGTGATGCATATCAAGGCAAAACTTTGTATTATGATAATAAGAGAGTCAGTATTTTTGTGGAATATTCTTGAGAAAAGTGTTATCCCTGCAATATAATTGCCCTTAGCAGAAGTCTTTCTTAAAGCCTATCCTGCCACATGCTAAACACACTGAGACAACCTTTAGTGATTCTTGCTGTTAAACATGAGGAATTGTATTTACTTTCAGAAGTTTGAGTAAGAAATGGTTACCAAAGTTCTCCCCTTTGCACAAAACCTTGCTGTTACTTATCAGCTGTAGTCCCAGAGCATCCCTGCAGCACGGTGGGTAACTGGAGTCAGCTCGTACTGGGCGCTGGATGCACAGACGTGCTGGAGTAGGAAACAGACTTATACATCTCAATACTCTTTTTTTGCTTTTTGTTGCCAGATCATTTATTAGTATCAGAACTAATTTCTATCTCAGAAGAAATTAGATTAATATAAATATTTTTTCCAGTAAGCAGGAATGAACAAAGAGGTTCAACAGCCAAATGAAATGGCATCAAGAGCACATATCTTAAAAATCAATAAAATTTTATAAGCTCTCATTAGAGCTCAAAGAAAAATAGCAGAAGCATAAAGAATGGAGATAAATTAGCCAGTTCTGCTTGGCTGAAAGAAAGGAAAAGAAAAAAGTGCCAATGGAAAGAATTTCCTTAAGGAAATGAATCTTGCACATTTCAGTTATTTGAAAATTACTAGACGAAACCATTGCAATTACATATCATTTGATGCTTATTATTATTGCTGTTACTACTGTTTACCAAGAGAAGTTATTTATACTGCCTTTGGACTATCAGGAGCTTTTCAGCAAATGGTGTGAGAACAAAAGACTGCAAAGAGTGAAACCAGTTTTGTGCAAAGGTCTGTCAAACTGCATGGAGAATACACTGGGGAAAACAAAAAGGAAAAATACTCTTCGTAACTTCTTTTAGTTGTAGTATTTTTATGCAGTGTTGCAAATTCTTTGATATATGAAACGAGAGGGAAGTGTGGTCTTTCAGCTACGGAGTTCGCTTTAAAATTTTCTGCATTGAGCCCTTGCTTGTGACAGGAGCCATCAGGCCTCTTGGAGTGGTCTGAACTCACCATGTGTGTTGTATCACTGTGGTCCCCCTCTCAGCTCTGTTTGGGTAAGCCCTATAATGTACCCGTTTGCCCAGCTGTATTATTTCTAATCTCACAAAATCCCACTTGGCAAACATCAGTGACAGAGAAAATGTAAACCTGTGGCAATCAGGGAAGACTTTAGTTACTGGTTAACCTTCAACCCTGTATATACAAACACAGCTTGATCTCTGATCATTGTTGAGAACTGGAAGTTTCATGGCATTATTTAACCAACTCTGTTTGCTTTAAAGGATTACTTCATTCCCCCCTCACTCCCTCCAGCAGCTGTACTCTGCTGAAAGCCTTCCCCGTTGCAGCCTACATAACCTTTCACCTTCCTTAAAATGCAACCTGGATGGATCCAGCCAGATGCCATCCGGTTCACAGCACATTGCAGGACACAGTTTTGTCTCTACAACAGCAGTTATTTGCACTGCACTGTACTACTTAAGTGTTTCTGACCACAATCCAGGCTGCAAACTTATCATTTAAACTCAGCTGAACAGTTTAATCTTGGCAAGGGACCAATCAGGAAAATAACCCCACAGCAAGTCTATCCTTTCTCCCACACTTGAACAAATTTCATCAAGTGCCAGAAAAATGTTGCAATGAGCTGTGGTTTTTTACACTTGAAATATTAACTAGTGCCTAAGAGCAGATATTGGCCAGGGACACACACACAAAGAACCCTGATTATAAAAGCCCTTCCCATTTATATTCATTTCCTGTATCAATTCCTCCCTATTCAGTGAAAAAAACAGATGCCTCCTCCTCTTTCACAGCAATTAAAGCTGCAGCTATTACCAATAATACTTCAATGGCTATTTCAGGTGGCTTGATCTGTGAGGTGGTACCTGATTAAACAACCATTGATTCAACTCACTGATCTTAAGGGTCTTTTCCAACTTAAATGATTCTATAAGAATACATTTTTTGAAAAGTTTAAGGCCAACATCTTCACAGAATCATAGCATATTATGAGTTGGAAAGGACATAGAAGGATCAACAAGTCCAGCTCTTAGATCTGCACAGGACACCCCAAGAATCACACCATGTACCTGAGAGCATTGTCCAAACACTTGAACTCCGTCAGGCTTGGTGCTGTGAGTACTTCCCTGGGGAGCCTGTTCAGTGCCCAAACACCCTCTGAGTGAAAAACCTTTTCCTGATATCCAACCCAAACCTCCCCTGATACAACTTCAGGCCATTCACTTGGGTCTTATCACTGGTCACTAGTTTTTTATCCCTACTCTAGACCCTCTCCAGCCTGTCCACAACATTTTTGTACAGTGGGGACTAAAACTGAACAGTTTTGGTTCTAGGTGTAGCCTGATAAGCACCGAGTAGAGTGGAATAATGCCTTTATCTGCTGCTGATGCAACCCAGCATCCCCCAGGCTTTCTCTGCTGCAGTAGCACACTGTTCACTGTTACTCTGCCATCTTATTTCAGAGATTTCAATTTCACGATAATATTATCGTTTACCATGCTTTGCCATGCTCCTTTTGAACTGCAAGCATAAGGCTTCAGATCAACTAACAGCAATGTGTTTTGTACGACAAAACATTTCTATCTGGATGGTGTTTGGCAACATCGTAAAAATAGTCTCTTTTAGAAATTATTTGTTGTATTGATGACGACAAGGCTTTTGCATGTAGTAAAACCATCTTTTTCATGTAGTCAAACCATCTTTTTCATCTAACTTTTTTTCACAAACACCATTTACTCAAAACAACAAAAAGAACCATGTGGCTACTTGAACTTGAGTCCTGTTTTGGTTTTGACTTGAATTACATAATAAAGAGGAGTCTCTTAAACGAAATTCAAAAGATCCCTTCTCCCACCCCTGCTGGAGAAGGTAGCATTTATAAAGACACATTTTTGCTTACTATATTTTTGTGGAATCCTAGCTATCTATGTAATTATACTGCATCTCACTGTTATTTTTTACATCATAAATTAAATTATAAACATCAGTGTCACATTCTTTGAGAATCAGAGTGTATAACATCTATTTAAAAGAGCTTTCAGGCACTGGAAATCTTGAATACTTTTTTCTAAACCCTACCTGTCATATTGGTGATTTCTACTGAAACTGTGTTAAAGAAATGCCCTTCAAAGCATATTTTTCTAATGATGTAAAATGCTATCCACTTTAAAATGTTTTTACAAGTGGCAATATTCTAACTACTTTGTAACTATTCCAATATTATAACCATTTGCTATTAATCATCCTTAACACCAGTTCTCTATTTTCTCCCTCTCCAGCCTCTGAAAATCTGAACTGTATCTTGGGAACTATAAAAGTTAGCAATGGGCCAATGTAAAACCCTATATTCTGACATATTCCAAATTTGATTTTAATCCAAGTCCTAAATATGATCAAGTTTGTTTTAGCCAATATTTACTTAAAAATATTAAACCCCACGTACAGGGCAGATTTGCAATTGTTAAAATACCAGGCAGAATCATGAAGAACTTCTAATCTGAGAACATAATTTTTAATTTTTTTGGCAAGTTTTGCCTGATAATGAACACAGGACCCGACCCATCAAATTGTCATCTTTGTTTTAGCAATTCTCTCATTTTATCTCTTCCAGTAAAGTCTGGGTTATTGCACTGAATTAGTAAAATGCAGGTTTTTTTTCTTGCAGAGTTAGCTTTCTAGTACAGTTCCTTTGCAGCTGTTCAGAGCAACAAACCAGGTGGTATCTGGTTTTCCCTGCACAAAAATTAAACAGCAGAAGAGCCCCACCTAGAAAGTGTGAGAACCCAAGCGTAATGCAAGGCTCCTGGGTAAACAGGCAAGCTCTTGTCTCCAGTACCAAATCCTTTGGGCAAAGAAAGATTAATTAGAGCTGGGGCAAGAGGGAGTGAAATGAGAGAATCTTAAAACATTTATGACTCTTCTTTTGCTCCTACATTACTCAGCAACAACTGCATTTTATCTGCAAACTTAAATTTTAACAGTATCTGACTAAAATGCCAGGCTGTTACATATCAAAATTCAGCAGGGCCTGACCTATCCTGTCATTTCTGCTTATTCTCCAGTAAATGAAGGGAAGCTTCATAAAGAGTTTCTGTCAGTGGGGATCTCTTAACAGAGTTGCAGGCCCCACAAAGGTTCACAAAAAGGTAACCACAGAAAGTTCTTCCTTCTCCAGGCTTTTCAGCACAGACCTTATTTAGTAAAGCAATGCGAAAAAAGTAATGTGGCTTTACAGGTATACAAAATTACACAGATACTATTATCCAATGTATATACACACAGCAAAAGCAGGGCTGGCAACAATTCTGAGCTTCACATACTTAGACCTATTTTGATTCAATAGAGTTCATCTTCAGATGTGTATCTGAATAATTTTACTTTTCTAAAAAACACATGAGTAACTTTCAGACCTTCCAAATTAAAGCATTTCTACTCAGCTACAAAACTGACTTCTTTTTTTTTTTTTTAAACTTGGAAAAGTCCATGGAACAAGACGCTAACACAAGAATATTTAGTAACGCTAGAAAATAACAACTTCCTATGTATTTTCCAAAGGCTTTGAACCACTAATACAAGCCTTGTGTCCGCTGCACTGGGCTGGAAATGGTATCCAGAGCCGTGGGTTCATTTTCAGTGGAAGACGTAAGAAGACAGCAATTAGATTCTAAGTTTCCAAAGCTTTGCTGGCATGCAGGGCACATTGTGGGGATATCTGAGTGACTGATTGGCCTGCCATCACAGTAATGGGGGGAAGGAAAAATGGGCTCTATGCTACCCCAAGATTCGGGCTCATCACATTAGAAAAGTCTGTCTGAGACCAGCCTGCAGCAGATGCTGCAACATTTTCAGCTGAGGGTGTCCAGTGCAGACTTGAATGGAGACACAAAGTATGTACTGGGATGACAGACCCTTTTGATATTGAAAAGAGGTTCCCAGGAACCTTTTATGGTCCTGTGGGAAGTTTTCCATTGTCCCACTAAAAGTCCTGACAATGCTTCCAATATTAAATAATTTTCAAATCCAGTAAACATTTTTTTTTACTATTATTTTTGCTACAGCTTGGATTTGTTTTATTTATTAATTTATTTATGTATTTACTACAAAAGATAAAGTATTAGATTATTTCATAGGGAAAATTTTCATTGTCTGGAATGTTTCATTTTCAGAAAGGCTGACAGCTTAATTAAATCCCAGTAACACAGTTGGACTCATTACACAGAAAAGGGAGATATTTTAATTTACTTAGCATAGGTCACAAAAGTATAAAAACATATTGGATATGGATAAGCATATTACTGTATAGTGAGTACAAATACTATTTTCTATTGAATAATTTATTGAAGACAACTTATTAATATGGAATATGAACAATAAAATGGGTGTTCCAGTCAAAATGTAAACAATAAGCGAATTAAAACATACCCAGAGGCATTTACCTTTTTTCCCCAAATAGTTTGATTCCCAGTCCCCAGAAAATATGGAATATAGAAGTAGCATTGAAAAAAATATATTTCTACTTCTGCCTTTGCCTTTCTTACTATGCATAATTTTGCTCCCTAAATGTGAAAAAATAATTTACCAAATCGAGAGTGTTCATCAAATAGTACCTGTGATTTAATCCTGCCAAATCATGAAATCATCTCCCAAAATCTACCAATTTAAAACACAAACCAGAAAGGTGTAGCCCCTTGATAAAAAGCTGCTAGCACCAAGCGGTGACAACTGAAGGAAGCAGTACTTGCAGCTCTGTGAAGATCCAAGTCTCATTACATTACAACACCAAAAACCACTGGTATTTTGCAAAGGCATAGGTCATAAAGTTTTGTAGAACACTTACCCTAAATCAATAATTGAAAGCTTGGAAACAAATAGAAAACTGGTGCTTTGCTATTGCTATAATTCTTGATTTTTTTTTTTCCATGTAACTCAATTTTTTTTTTTTTTTTTTTTTTTACCTAAATGCAATTGGAAGACAACATGGGAATTTCACTAGAGAGGAAGGAGGGCCCCGCGCTCCTGGAGAAAAGAGTAACAATGTCCTCCAAAGTCTTGAAAAGCAACAAAATTAAAAGAAATCACCTTTCCTTCACTTCCATTGTTGGAGTGGGGTTGGGGTTTTGTTTGGCTTTTTTTTTTAGAAAAATAATCCTGAATTCAGTTTCAGGATTTTGGGAGACTAATCCGTTCACTGTTTCCTTGCGACTAACAGTACCACTGACTTCAATTAGGAATAATTACCTCTACTTCTCTGTGTAATCTGTATTGTCTATAGAAACCAGCTCTGGTTTCTTTGTAAAACTAAGTCTGTATTATGCAACATCCTGTTCACAAATAATGAGCTTTTCTTCAAGATTCCCCCACCCTTTCAGCTCTTTTATTCTTACTACAGATTTCACTTGATTTCATTTAAATTTCATATTAATTGAAATTTTCCCACTCTGTAATTCCAGGCCTTTCAGCTACTTATACAGCCTTTGGACCGCAGGCATCTCCAATATTTTTGCTCACATGCCAGGCTGGTCTTGAAGCTGTCAAGACACCCTATTTCACAGTACCCAAAGGAGGCCTATTCTGTTGCAGCAGGCATGTGTAAATACCTGTAATTAGAATCAAAAGTAGATGTCTCCATGCAGTGAAAAAATGGTAATACACAGACACACATATTAAGACTGCTGTGGAATTATTTCACATATGGTAGCAACTAATTTTTATTATGACCTTGGCTGTTTTGCCATATTTTTAAAATACCCAATGGGCTTAATGTACTTTTCATGCTAATAATCGAAGCATTTTTATTTAAAGCTAACATTTTTCCTGTTTATTATGGTTAGAGGTCAAAAAGTATCAGTGGTTGGCTTGGAGTGAATATATTAATCCTCTTCTACCTCTTTAGGGGAAAACAATTTTAATGAGAAAGTTGAGGGGAAAATTTCTCTTCTTCAAAATAAGCAGAATCAGCATATTTTTTTATTATCTAGTATAGCAAACCCCCCAAGAAAAGGTTTTGCTGGAATGTTTGGACAGCCCTCACTCAATCAAAGAACTCTTGGAATTCATAGTGCTGTACGACTCCTAACGCAAGGCTTCTTGTGGAAAACTCGAGTCTCCAGTTTCTACCTATCATGAAAACAGATCGTGTTTGGCTCTGTACCTATGACCTTAACACTCTGGTTCTGGTCAGTGCTGCTTTGGTTGCTGTGATGGGGACACATGGGACAATGGCTGAAAGTGCTCTGGCAGATGAGCAAAGGGCAGAGAGAGTGACAGGTAAGTGTCATCACATCACGTCACTCTCCCCAGCTGCGGGCCCCCAGAGCAGGACAGATGTTGATAAATGGGAATAATCTCAGTGGAGGCCACAACCATGGAAGGGGCTGCAGCACTGGCCCTCTGAGGAGAGGCTGAAAACATTGAACCTGGAGGCGCTGTTATAAAGCCACATAAATTAAGTGTATTTGAGTGAATTTACTGAGTAAAGACTGAGGTCTTACCAGCTCCAGAAGTTTTCTTCTTTTAAGTAACATGTAGCCCAGTAAATAGTACAATATACTAAGAGTACATGAAGAAATACAAGGAGCAGAACAGAATCAACAGCACATTTCATACTCATCTAGGAATTCAATACTATTTGGAAAGGTAGCTTGAGAGAAATTTCCAGCTCCGGTATAGACCACTGAACTTGATATGAGTCTGATGATCTGAATGCACATGGAACAAGCCATTATTTAAGATATATGCAGTGCAAAGTACTTTGAGACTTACGTTAACTCTAATCCACTGTCATCACTGCAGTCTTCTAAGCTCACAATCCAAAATACTATGTTGATCAGATAAAATCATGCATTTTCTATTTGGTTACCCTTGTGAGGGGGCAGAGAGATCCTAATTATCTTCAACAGGAAAAATAAGTGGTTTTCTTGAGGATACGGTACCACTGTACTGTACAATCAGCTCTACTATTGCTAGACAATTAGAAATTTGAAAAGTTTCAAGTGATTCAATGTATTCATCTTCAGGAAAATGTCCTCACATCATGTCTGATTATTTTCTTAATTGAAACGCAACAAAGCAAAACTAAGAACCCATGCTGCAATTTTTCCAGCCTCTTCCTCTACATCTGCCTAGATGGGGCCCACCTTCTCAATCTGACAGAAATATTGTTGAAAAATCAGTGAGCCAGAGGCTCTTCAAATTCCTCATGGGATTCTCCACCAGCTATACCGCTCTACAGGAATGAAAAGTTTGCCACATAGACTCCAGATTATGTTTAAGACATCTTAGCTAGAAGAGACCGAGCTTAATTATAGTTAGAACAGTCAGCATTTCAAATAGCATTAACTCAACTGCAGGTGTTTTTTTCATCTCAGACAAGCCACTTAAAATTTGTGCTACAGGTACATCATCTGCAAAATTAGCCTATTTGAGAAGTACACACATACAGCCTGTAAAGCACTTTCTAAATTTTTAGCACATATATTGCTACTTTCCTTTCAGCATTATTTTACCACAGCTACATGCAAATGAAGAATAGATCCTGAATATCTTGATAATACATCCAGAGTACTTGGGATATGTATTCCTCTTATAACCAAAACCAACAAACATTTGGGCAAGTAGCTATTCAGTGGGACCGGAATAAGGGAAAACCACACCAACAGCTATCTAGGAAGATTTGTAACATTTCCTTAGAGTAAAAAATATTATGCACTCATCAATTTATATAATGTTTTGGCAACTCTGGGGTGGTTATAAAAGAACTGTTCTTTAGCAGACTGGCAACTCTACTAACCATCAAAAAATACTAAAGGAAAAAGCATTACCATTTAATGCTGCTTAGTCTGCTCAGATCAGTGACTGTGTGGGTGGTTCTTGGAATACGTATCTGCAAAAATATGTTTTGGATCAGTTGAGCTATAAGGAGATCAATTATATCCTCTTGTGGGTTTTCCACTTTTAGTATTCATTCTTGCTCCTTAAAGTTCAGAAGTGCAGTACCTTAGAGCTTGATGGAATAAATTGGTTAAGGGTGATTTCTGTCAGCTACCTGCAAAGATGCTGCTGTTCAGTGAGGGGCAGATTCCAATATCCTCAACCACAGTGAATGAGATATAGTATCTGTTGCAGTCACTGTACCTCTTTTGGACTGTGGGAGTTTTTGGGATGAAAAGCAAAATCATGTCGTGGCTTCAAAATATGTCCAAGTTAAAAAATCCTAGCGTGGAACTAGACTCTGCAATACACTATATATTATAAAAAGCCATACTGCTTGATCATACAGTTCTGGTTTAGCTGAAAGTAGCTCAAAATGATAAGTTGAGACAAAGAGAAAGCTTTGTCAATTTAAATTTGGTCTGAAGTGTTGTTTTTGGCTTGAGCCTGGCTGTGGTTCTCCAATATTTATTTCATAAGTTTAACTAAACACCTAAATAAAACCCCGAACTGCCACGTAAGTTAGATAATTAATGTGCATACTAAACACAGAAGTTTCAAAATGTTCATAGCAGCCAATTAAGACCTGGAGAATTAAGTTTTTTACTGAACTGTTAATTTCCAAATGAAGCTCAGGGAACCAGATTTCTCCCACCCCCCCCCCCCCCGCCCAAATTTTTGTACAAAGAAAATTAGCATTGTTCGGCCTCTCTATAATTTTCCGTATATTTCCTCCATCACTTCTTGCTCCTTTCTTCTCCCTCTGTGTGAAATTGCACTAAGTTCCAATGACAGACTCCACGGATCTCTCTCCCTTTGTCTTCTTAATTATTGTTATTATTGCCTTACTGAAGACAATCTGGATTCTGATGGGTTGATAAGCAAAGCTGGCAAGACCTAAATAAAGCTACTATGTGCAAGAGGAAAGTTTTCTTCCTGCTACTTGACAAAAAGCAGAAGGAAAGACCACAAAAAGAGGAGCTATTCATGTAGTTGGCTTAAAGGAGGTCCAGTCCAGTCCCTGCTCATGCTGAAACACACTCAGCGTCCAGTCAGTTTTTCATTTTCACACACCGCTACTGTCTTTTTGCACTTTGGTTGAAAACACTGCATGAAAAGCATTGCTTGTGTGAAATTAGAAGGGGTCCTGCTCTCCAATTTTGAAAAAAACCCCTTGTGTACAGGGTCAGATCAGCTCTCACAGCTGGTCTGTCTTTTAAAGCTTATACTTACAGAGCAAAATTAATACAAACCTTGCTTAGGGCATTCACCTCTACTTGCTAGAGGGAAGCATGTCTAGAAGTGCATCACAGCAAGATGTCCAGTATACTTTTGATAAGAATCTCTGCAACTGATAAAATATAACTATGCCTTTGAGACGCCCTTTGTAAACTCATCCAGAAGAGTACAAACACTATCCAGTGGAAGGTATGAAATTAAACTATTTCTATCTAAATATTCCAGAAATTAGTAAAAGCCACACACAGAAGTGTAAAATAATAATGTGGGTAGGTTTAAAGTCTAAATCCCAACTCTTTACTCACCTGAGGAAATGCAGACTCACATCCTAATTTTGTAGTTAAAGACCTATGTACCAGAGAAATACTCAAAATATGCAAACAAACTCAAGCTGTGAACTAGGAACTGTGTGCAAGTCTCTGCCATTTAGTTCTACCTTTGCAATTAAATAAATAAATTAGCGGGGCATTATATTACCCTCAGTTTCCACAATGCCAGAATTTCATGAGTTTTTATCCTCTACATTTAGTAAAACCTAAAGGGCAAACTGACAGTGGGGTGGAGAGGTGAGGAACTGTACAGGATTATAATACGCCTTTCAAAAACAGTACTAGAAAATCTTACACAAGGAGAGGACTTGGAGCCTCAGTCAGGAAGTAGAGAAGCAAATTCTCTATTATGCTGAGATGAAATGTGATCTTACAAAACCAACGTCAGCAGGCAATCATTCTTGTTTCTATTTTATCACACCACCAAATACGCAATTTTTTACACTACTTAATCATGGTAATTTTAGAGTGCCAGAACTGTACTGTTTTATACCACTTTGCAATCAGTTTAAGCTCTCTAGGATCAAAACTTTCTAATGTATTCACAGGAATTTGTATAAGCTTGTGAATCATGAATATACTAACAGATTTGTCTGCATGCTATGGAAGTTCCATTTAGTCTTGTGTACAGTTTTTTTTCTTAGAACTGCAAGTCTTGAGATCGCTGGTTTTTGCTTTGGAAAAAGCATTGCAAATAGTTTGCCCAAATACTCACATCCTGTTCTGCCTTGTCTAAGTTAGGCACAGGGTAGCAGTGAGTATCACAGCCTTTATACATCTATTACATTCAGACATTATAATATGTGTAAAAATTGTGGAGAAGTGTGTCTGGTGCTACAGAATGAATGAATCTGTCCAGAGGCAAGGCAGGGCTTGGAAGGAGTATAATTAAAGGGCAAATGTCTAACAGCCATAGGCATCCAATTGGACACTGAGCACCCGAGCCATCGCAACGTGCTCTTACCATACGCCTCTAAATTCTCAGGAGGTGAGGAACAAAGCGGTCATTTTTCATCATCGTGAGCAGTTCTCTCAAAGCATTAATGGAACTTGCTTTCAACTTAATTTCTTTAAAATTGTAAACATCAACATCTTGCAGTAGTTTTATTGCTACATGCAGCTAATACCCACAAAATTATTGCCACAGTCACCAGGTGTAGTGAGAGAAACCTTTTTTTAATGACCAGCTTGTACTACGTGTCTGTTCATAGTAGTCTGAGCAGAATCACACTCTTCAGGGACTTCCCCACTGCAGTATCCTGTTTACACAACGTACTTCTAATCATTTAAGAAGTATACTGCACACATCATTCTTTACCATGAGATTTATAGTTTATAAACAACTTTAAACTACATTTGCCCTTGACAAGGTCAAGAAGGGCACACAAACCATCAGCCACACCTTCAACTATAAAGTAGCTCAGATCTGTCATCTGTGTCAACCAATAAATAATAAAGATTGATGAAAGTAGCTCTTAAACTACTTTCGAAATGCATTCTATTTTCAGAATCACTAATGGCTGGCCATTAAGAAAGAAAACAAATTGATTTTTTTTCTTTTTTTGTTAGAGTTGTGTATTCAGCTGAAATTTAGACTCTGCTTAATACTTTTTTCAAAGAAGTCTGCTGGCACGATGGAACCAACATTGTCAAGAGGAGACTTGTCACATGGAACTTGCTGAACAGCACACTGCAGAGTAGTTACAGGAAATAGGATCATTAATTTGTGTTTTTAGAAATATATGTGGCTTTCTATTTGCCCCTTATCCTCATGCACATATCTCACTATGGAACTCTTCCCTCTTTCTCCTTCAATTAAAATTAAAATCTCACTGCGGGTTGGAAAACACACAGAAATCAGTAGTAGCTAATGAGTAAAGCATGTTCCCAATTCCCAGGCCTAGATGGGACTTGGAGAAGGCTTGGGGTAGAAAGCTTGTATTATTGCCAGACTGTTCTATATAAACTATTTAAACCTCAGAGAGAAGATTTATCCTTCAATGCTCCAGGCATGCTCTCGGCCATGAATTCAGATTACCAGATGGCACCATTACCACAAACTTCAGTCATGCACCTTGAGCATGGTTGTTCAAGGGCTGCAATGAGTCAAAAAACCATTAAGCAACACATATTTATGCATGCAAATAACTGTGCGAAAAAACTATGTGTACAGGTTTGTTTTCATATGTAAAGTTCAGGAGTAAACAAGTGTAATTCAGGCTGGAACTCAGCTTCGCATGCAGCACCTATGTTAATAAATATGCCCAGTCAAGTTAGGATACAACATTGCAATATTTGGTATACAACTGGTAACATGAAAAGGGTGTTTAACTGGGATATAACACTGTTTTCCACTAAGAGCAAAATCTTTGCCTTTGTGACTTGTATTACAGTGAGGCTGAAGAGCTAGGGAAGAAGAAAAAGGAGTGAAAAATCCTGATTTCCCCTTGGAGTTCTGGACTAGAATATAAATTATGGTCATGAACTACACAGTCTGGTGAGCAGATTGGAGAAACATAGGGGCCAGGATGTGTTTAATGTGAATGGATCCTGCAGACGATACTGCTGAATTCTATCCAATCTCAATAGGATATGTACATATGTAAAATTTTAAGAAGCCTACAATTTGAACAAAACTCGCTGGTTTTCTCACAGAATGACAAAAGACATTAGTGACCACCAAATTCTGACTTTCCCATGCCCCTAAAAGCTCAAACTTACCAGAACTTTTCAATACATTATCTACATATCTTTAAACCTAGGCAAACTAGCCACTCCTGGTACCTCCTTAGCAATAGCTGAACCATTTTTGCTGAACGTTTTCCAAAACAATTAAGCCTGAAGCAGATATCCCACACAGAAAATATTAAGTGAAATTACAAAATTTTGGCAATATTATAAGCAAGTGAAGATAGACTATTATAAATATTAGGCAACTTTATTATATTTATTTCTATGTGCGCTATCTGTACATCAAGTTAATTTAGACATTTGCAAGAGAATTTGAAGAAGGTGTAGTGCAATGAGATTCTTTTAATTGCTCAGAGGAAGATCTGTTTATGGAACAGAATACATCAATCACCATGTTTTGTTATGGCTTTCTGTGCACATTAACAAATTCCAGATCTCTATCAGATCTAGACCAAGTTCAGAGCCAGGACCTGGAACAGGTCTGGGGAGTCCTGCGAGCAGTTCTTCCCTTCTTTGTCTTAGATGAAAATCTGGTGAAGCAGGCCAACCCAGAGGATCTACATTCATTAGTGTCAAACAAAGAGTGCCATTGAAGCTGCTTTCACCATGGTTGCAACACTATAGCATCTCATCTGTAACTTATCAGGGAAGAGTGTTATTATATTGCACATATTGCTAATATTCACATATTGTTTCTGGGAGAGTAGATAGGCAGCTTTCTGTAAAACAGACATTTTCCCTTTACCTTTCTCTCATTTCTATAATCATCATAAGTATTACAACCCATGTAAGACCCACATAACTCATTAAAACTAATTTTAAAACATCACCTTATATACTATTATCAGTTTATGAACTGCAGCACACACACACCATTGACACTGAAGAGAAGTAGCCTAAATTTTAATTTCAGGAGTCCCTTGGAGCACCAGATGGATGTAACATCAGATTGTAATTCTAGCTAGTGGCATTCAGCTATATTTTCTACTAATCTTGAGGCCCATTTGTCACTTGGCTCTTCCACAAGTTTTTATATATATATAGTCCATCTATGTCCTCATATACATTCATCCCTGTGCAAAAATAACCATGACTTAATATTACCATGATTCATATCAGTCCTTGAAATGTCACAAGCAAGGCTGCAGGTATATTTCAAGCTCTGTTATCTTCTATCATATAGATTCAATGGCAACAATTCCTTCACGAGAAAAGCAGTGAGCTAAAAAAATCCTCCTGTGAGCCAGCAGCTGAACTGTACTGGGTCAGCTAGCAAAGGAGCACTGCTATGAATCCAACAAATAACAGCAAATAAATTCACATACATTCTTGCACAGCTTACGTTAACGTGGTTAATTATTCCTATACAAAGCCATAAAAGCCCAGTTTGGAAATGAGACAGATCACATACGTCATTTGGATAATTCACCTGTGGCCAATTGTGCCAAAATTACAGTGAAGTTTGGTAAACTCAACACACTGTGAGCATACTTCAACAATCCATCACTTGAAACATGAAGAAAATTTCAGTCAGGCTGAAAATTTCAGTGATTTCAAGGAATTCCTATCTGACTTCAAATATTCCTCTATGGATCAGAAAGTATTTTTTATTATTGCTAATAATTGTTTTCTGTGATTGTGTTTTGAAAGAGAAGTCCTTATTCACTCCTACAGACACATAAGTTTTGTTTGAATATTCAGCCTAAGAGCTTAAAATTAAGATAGCACTTAACTACACCAGATGATGGAAAGCATTCATTCCTAACTGCAGCTCCTAGTGCATGAGAGGGAGGAATTGTGAGAGGAAAATATCAAGAGGTATTATCTGTATGCACTACATAGGTCCAACAAAGAACTTGTCTGCTCAGGAAAAGAAGTTCCCTCTGACTGTGACAAAGTTAATTCCCCAAGGACAAATTGGAGAATCATTACAGGTTTGCAGGAGTAATTCCTAGTCCAGTAATAAAGAACTGAACAAAGACCTCCCAGGTAAGTGGTAGGGTGGGACAGAAACAGAAACCTGATTAACAAAATCTTCCAAAAGCAACAAATTATTTGTGTTCCACAAAGTAAATTCACTTGTTGGCCACTATGAAAAGCTTGAGCTATGATACCCACATCAAAGCTGTTACAGCTTTTTACCCTTCACTTCCCTTTTACCTCAACCTGTGCAGAGACATCTCACCACACTGACTGTGCTTCCTCTCATGCCAGAAACAAACACAGATGAAATTAATGTTGACCTAGGGATATTTCCCAGTTAACAATTAGTTTTGAGACTGACCAATTCAGTTTTCAATGAAAACTCTTACTGAGAAATACAGATACTATAAAAGAGCTGTGGCAGGAATACAAGCACAGAGATTACCAGAACAGAGAAAAAAAGAGAATTACTGCATCAAATATTTTCAATTTTTTTCCTTCCAATGAATCTGATACTTGTGACACAGGTAAACTACTGAACTTATCTAACAGGCTGTAATTATATTTTTTTTGTTTGTTTAGTCTTTTCTTTAGTATGCAATGGTATGGAGAGTGAACAAGCCAGCCTTTGCAAATGCATTTCATTTTCACACAAAAAAAACAGCTTCTTTCTGATGACAGGAACTTTCCTTTCCCCCACCCACCAGTTTGATTTATAACTCCTACTTAAATGTCAGCATTCAGTTGTTTCACCTGGCTTCTTTTTTTAGCTATATAGCCAACTGAAGTCGGTCCCTTGTCAAATTGCACAGCTTGGTACAGCTGGGCCAGAATTTTACTATAGGTGGGAAGTTATTTATGTGATTACTGACATTTTTACCGTCTACACAGACTGTTGTTTTCCAAGACAGCAATGAAATTATCTATACGGAGGGAAAATAAAGCATAAAACTTTTTTACACAGGAAAAAAACAAAAGCATTTAATATTCTGTCCATGACCATATCTCTGTTCTTTGGAGAAATGAGGCTACAAGCACCACATTTGGAGTTCCCAAGGGACAACTCTCAAAGCAATTGACAACTTACTGTCATGAGAATCCAAATGACTGCACACTTATGATGTGATTTAACATGGATGAATTCCCACAAGAGAAAACATGGAAAACTATTTCCTGAATAAAAAGAAAGGAGTGTAGTCATATACACGCCTTGGATCAGATCTGCAAACGCGTTCTCATGGAGTTATACTAGATAAAGAACACTACCCCCGCCCCCCCCCCTTATCAATATATATAGATATGACTAAAATTTGAAAAAGCAGGTTTCTAAAACTGGTCTGACAGAAACTAAATAGGGTTTCTATGTTTGTTCTCCTATGCAGCCCCATTGTCACAGTGATGGTGGCTGCCAGGCCAACCATGCACAAACACAACTTCCTCTCCCACAAACGTCCTTCTTCCACCACCTCTGCACTGATCTGCCCACAGAGGTAAAGATGTCACTTTGTCAGGTCTGTGCCTGAGGAAATATCACCAGCAACATCCACAGAATTTGGGTCTGAGCAGCTCTGAATTGCAGTTCACGAAAAACAGGCTTTACCCCGCACCCCTAGGAACCCAGCTGCTCCATCACACACTGTGCTAATGTCAACTCACTTTTGAAGAGAGAAAAGGAGTATCTGGCTTCCCTCCCAGTTTTAAAGTCCCAAAAATGAGTGGACAGCCACATAGAAAGAAAACAAACAAAATTGTACCTGAAATAACAAGAAATTTGCCTTGGTACAATTAACAATTTTATATAAAGGTAGACATTTCATAAAATCAGAAAATTCACAAAAATTTTTACTTCAGACAAGAGATTATAATTTTAAAACTTTTTTTTCACAGAATCACAGAATTGGCAAGGTTGGAAGGCACCACAGTGGGTCATCTGGTCCAACCTCCCCTGCTCAAGCACGGTTATCTCAGAGCACATGACACAGGATTTCGTCCAGATGGTTCTTGAACATCTTCTGTGAGGGAGACTCCAAAACCTCTTTGGACAATCTGCTCAGTCACCTGCACAGTAAAGAAGTTCTTCCTCAAATTCAGGTGGAACTTCCTGTGCATCAGTTTCTGCCCATCACCTTGTGTCCTATTGCTCAGCACCACTGAGCAGAGCCTGGTCCATCCTCTGACACCTCCCTTCAGACACTGACAGACATTGATGAGGTTCCCTCTCAGTCATGCTTCCTCAAGGCTGAACAGGCCCAGCTCCCTCAGCCTTTCCTCCTAAGAGAGATGCTCCTGTCCCTGCATCATCTCTGTAGCCCTTCACTGGACCTGCTCCAGGAGCTCCATGTCTCTCTTTTGCTGAGGATCCCAGAACTGGACACAGCACTCCAGGTGAGGCCTCACCAGGGCTGAGTAGAGGGGTAAAATCACCACCTCAGTCTTTCATGTATGTTTGTCCCTCTGCTCACAACCAATAACACATCACTCAAAAATAAAAAATGGTTATAATTGTCTCCTAAAATTCTAGATAAAACTCAATGCTGGCTTTCAGTAACTGATATTAAAGCCCTCTGCAGCCCTGCCTCATGGCCAAAAAGTAGAAATCTCTAAAGTTCAAAAAAGATGACAGTATTTTAAAAACTTCTGGCACAGTTGAACTAGGAAGTGTCAGAAATTCCTTTATTTAATATGAGTTGTGCTTTCAATTAAAAACAAATTACATTCATGCCAGTAATCAGACTTTAAAATGTTGGGGATTCATTTATGCATTAGTGAAAAAAAAATATTTTTAAATGACTAAAATAACCTTCATTTCCAAAGAGAGCTGTACCATTTGGTCAGTTACCAGATCTGTGACGAATGACCTGTCACTGAAATGTGTAATATATGATCTGCCTCACTGAGCATTTCCCTTTCGTTTGAGAGGGTGCCTAAATAAATGTTGTATTCTACTAAGTGCAGGACCTGCACAGTGTCAAGATCATGGCTGCAGTGGGCTCCTGCTGGAGACACTCCAAACCCATGGCTCTTCTTCCTCCACCAGTGTTCAGAGTACTTGCTCTGTTAATCATGACAATCTTTCATGAACTGGAATTAACCAAGCACCCGATGCAAAAGCACTGCTGGATCATCATGGCTGAAGGAGGAATCTCCCCAGTTCCAACAACAGGTTTGCCACCATTAGAATTGCTCCCATTTTTGTCACCTTTGGTGGGAAAGCTTTAAATACCATCACATGAGTAACTTCTTACCATCCCATTAACACAACTGTTCCCATTTGAGCAAGTGCAGGAAACAAAGAGAACATATGTGAGAAAAATTTCTCAATAGCTGGTATGCCACTGCATTTTCAAGTAAATCACTGTGGACCAGCAGTTAATGCTGAAGGTCAGCTGTTCTGTAGCTCGAGACACCAATTATCTCCAAAAGGGATGGCCACAGGAAACACAGATATTGACTTTTCATTCACAGTCCTGTGCAACAGCAGAAGGGAATGGTGGGTGACAAATGATTACTTTCCCATGGATCAGCTAGGAGAAGGGGGTTTCTTCTTTGTGCACTGCTCAACTGAGCGTGCTTCATGGAATACAACACCAGAACTGAACCAGAACTCAGATCTTCTGGTAACATCTAGTCAAACACATTATTCAATCAGAGCAACTAATAATGCTGAGGGCTAAATTCAAGCAGGGATCAAGACAGAGCCCATAAACTAATGAATACACATGCCAGTCTGTACTTATGTTAGCAAATTTGCATGTGCAAATGGACAGCACTGTGCATTTACCAAATATGTCCACACATGACTCTCTTTGGCTCCTTTTGAAAAGATACTTATATTTCTCATGATAAATCCTGGCTAAAGGCCTAGGCCATTCAAACTGCCTTAGCCAGAAACTGCGGACATAAAATACTTTCCAGGTGGTACTCAGTTCCTTGCAGAATCAAGCCCCAAAACAGGGAGTTCTTGTTGGAGTTTCTACAGTGAAGCTACTGATGGTTATGATCACCAAATAAGCAGTGCAGCCCAAAGGCTTGCTCACAGGCTTAGAGGAAAAGCACTGTAACTGCAAACTTGCACAGAATAACAGCTTATTTAGCTTTCAGTAAATGAAGTGTTCATCTAATAGATTTTTTTTTCTTCCTCTGATGGGTAAATGCTTCCCCTATTACTAACGTGTTACATGATCTAGAGTATTAGTGTTTGCATTATGCAGCTACCAGCACAGACCTTGGAAAAATGATGGCTTCTGGCAAAATTTACTGGAGAAAAAAAAATTCCAGATAATTTGACTTAAGGCATTACTGTTCAATGAGGAGTGGTTTGGTCAAGATCTTATTTCCTCTTTTGCCTTGCAAGAAAATAGTCAATGACTAGTAAATGAGTTGGAAATTATTACTATAATTACCATGTCTTCAAAGCAGCCGTTGGAAATTGTGCATGCGGCAACAACCTAATGAAGCTCCAGTTGCACAAAAACAAAAGGTCACAACGACACGGGAGAAGCCACACTAGAAGCTGTTTTAAGAACTTTTCCCATATTGAAGGCAGACTCTGAAGAAGATAGTGACAACGCCATCCTGCCCTGCATAGTTTCATTGTCTCGACAGTGAGACTCCCAGTAATGAATGCCTGGTGCTGTCAGCGCACACCGAGGCATTTGGAAGTCCTTGCGAAAAAAAAAGAGACAGGAGGCATGGGGAGGGCAGATTTTAGGATGAATCTGGAAAAGTGCAGCCAAAGTATATTCGTGACAAGAAGACAGATTTGTTTGGTCAAATCTCGTTTATTGTGTAAATAATCACTCGTCAGCATGCACTAATTTCATGCGGCACGCACAGAAAAATTCAGCCTACATCCTTCTCAAATGATTCAAGGTCAGTTCTGCACTTTAGCTGTTCTCTCAAAAGTAAGATATTCCTGTGGGTCTCTCAAGAGTACCTCAGTCAAATTGTCCCTCACCTTCAAATTTTCTCTGCTTTTGCAGAATAAGAGAAAAACATCTTTATACAGACTCTCCCTGTTTACTTTTTTATGAAAATCTGCATCAAATCAATATTAAAACTTTTAAGTGCATTCTTTCCAAATAAATAGCTAAAAAGAAATAATCATCGGAAAAACAGCACAAGCATATTGTGTACAGGTTTTACACAAGCGCCCACGCACATATTTCAGCCATGACACCCACTTTTCCACATCATTCCTAATTTGCAATGTTCTTGTTGCTGGGCCTGATCCAAATCCCCCTGCAATGAACGTACGTTTTTCAGCTGGTTTCAGGTTGCCTGGGATTCAGTCAAGGCATTTGGGCTATAAAGAGCATATCAGGAATGCTGGCTCAGAAGAGGGAGGAGGATATGAATGGTACTTTCACAATGCTGATAAGCAGCCAAGAGTACAAACAATAACTAAAATTTCAAGTCATATTGATGAGAAAGCAGGAACTGTCTTTCTGACTGCTCAATGACAAAATGATAGCTACCCCAAATTAGCCCTTAAAGCCTTCTTAGACCTGCCTGAGAATAGAAGTCTGTGCCTATTAAGGATCCTGTTCATCATTTTTTCAGATTTCATTATTTTAGATTTTCTTTTAGGTTTTTTTTTTGTTTTGTTTTGGTTTGTTTTGTTTTTT
>VZTI01002062.1:695658-852361 GCA_013397865.1 Struthidea cinerea
TGGTTGTTGTTTTTCTTTAATCATCCCAAAATCTATTCTATCATTCCTGACAGTGATTGCTCAGGCTGTGGGATGAATCCCATTGGCAACACTGAAATTCTTAAATGAAGCTTCCTGGGTACTAAGTAGTAACTTATTCAAAAGGTTCATTCAATGCTACTCATTGACCTCTGTTCTGTAATGAATATCTAATTAATAGTCTTTCTTATATCACCATCATTAGCAGTCAATGACAATGGACTAACAAAATTTATCACCCTCCCCATCTTCTGCTTTGAGTATGGGAAAATAAACAAAAAAATTACATCACCTCCAGCTTTTTCAACAAATACTGAGGATGCAGAGGAAGTGTGTGTATGATGCTTTTATTTTACCTCTTAATTTCTAATATTTGTCATAGTGAAAAACCACCAGGTGTGATTTTGCATCTTTCTCTTACACCTTTAGTTATTTATTCCAGTGATCTGAGTATATTCACAGAGCTAGTCATTATCACCTACTCTGTCCGTGAAAGAGATCCACTTGCAGGAGGCTCAAATGACACAGCACGTACAGCCAGCTCCCCTGTAACAGATAGCATGCCATTTGTTAACTTCATTTCAAGCCTGCAGTGGCACGGACTATAATCTTCTTTAAAATATCTCTGGGGTTGCTTTTACAGTCTTGGAAAGATAAGGGGAAAATATTTCTTCCTTTGGAAGTAACACTGCCTGTGTCTTTCTTTTATGGCAGGGCATGGGGCAAGACAAGGTATATATAAAGCAGTGGATGTTTACAAAATTAACATCACCTCTTAAAGCTTTGTGATGTCTGGGACTGTGAAAACTTCCCAGTTTTATGAAAAGCCCTTCATATTCAAAATGAAGAAACTGTTCAGACAAAAAACAAACTTCAGTAGACAAAACTATACCATCCCTGTAATGCCAGAATTTTTCATTTGCAAATAAAAATATTTATAAAATTGAAAAGTGATCAGGATGCAAGTAGTGAGCTTTCATTAAATTTTGTAGATAGGACAGCAGGAACTCTTTCTGGATATCTCACCTCCCCTACTCCAAAACCAAGCAAAACCAAAATAAAATCAAAACCTAGCACATCCTTTCTAAGTTATTTAGTAATTTCACCACATATTTCACTTTAGGAAAATATTTAGAGAATATAATTAAATTACTTAGTAAACTTTAGGAAGTAACCAGGAGAAAAACTCACAGGACTGTGTCAAAAATTACTGGCTGTTTATTCAGGACAACACAGCTCTCACAGCAGACTAACAGAATGATCCATAACTGAATGTTGACACTGTATGTTTTCCAGTAAGGTTTCTTCCCCTGCAGTGTATCCAAAGACACCCAGGAAGGCAAATCTCATAAAAATATCCAATTATTCCTAACATATTCCTTTCCCCTCTTGCTATTTCATAAAGCAAAATGGACCAGGTCTGACATGTAGATCCCTGATCCCTCCTGCTCCTAGCAGACGCTACAAGTAATAATTAAATGGAGACAGCACGAGTCTTCCTATGTCCCAGTCCGCTGCCGTGCAGCAATATTCCCAGCCCTGAAAAGCTTTAGTGGGAGAGCGGGTCCCCCACCTCATTTCCTCAGCTTGACTGCTAAGGGTCCTTTGGCCTCAAACAAGTCTAAAGAGAAGACTTTCATGAGTGCAATATTATTATTACAAAAGCAATTCAAGCATGCTCATATTCTTCTCATGAGCAATTAATCTGCTTCTCTTTCACTCAGCTTTGCTGAAAGATACAGGCTGTATTTTAGATCACTTTTTTCATAGAATGTCAGAATTAAAAGTTGTCTGAAGGCCACACTATGAGTTTTAACCCTGTTTTTCTCATCTTGGCTCAGTTGAGAAGCATTCACACACCTGTAACTCCATTAACTGCATGGCTGCTAAAGAAGGAGGATTTTGGTTCATGTTAAACATATGCCCTTTCAGTTTTCCTTTAGTCCACCAGAGAAGTTGAACACTGCCAGAATCTTACAGCCTTATTGGGCAATATTGTAATTTGGACTGTTATCTTTCACTGAGAAAATATTCCACATTTTACGACATTGTCCATTTAAAGCTCTCTAGAACACTACTATGGTATTTAAGAGACATGAAACATTTTGATAAATAACAGTCACTGTTGTTGAGTAACTATGTAGGAAAAACATTAAAGTTTATCTAGCATTTAAAGAACAAAAAAATCAGGGCTGATAGTTTTACCTCAATAGGATATCCATCTTTAAGAATTCCTTACGGGCACAAGCTACGAGCATAGATGTCAATGCTGACTCTCAGATTACCTTATTTTTAACAGGAAATTTAAGGAAATCATTAACAAGCAATGATGTTATAACAGATGAGAATGCCAGAGATTTTACAGCCTGTTTAAAATCTAGGTGGGAAATGTGTCAAAATGATTTTTCTCAATCTAATCACAAGATAAGATGCAGAGGATTGACGTCTTATGTCTTGTACCTGGTAGTACAGAGTACATGGGAGAGGAATAGGAGCAGGATTCCTCATCTCCTGTAGCCTGCAGGCTGCAGTTGTGGCTGCAGTGGTCCTCCATTGTCCCACACCATAGGAAAGCTTTCATTTCCATGTTCCAGCTTCAGCAAACAAATAGTGCTTCTGTACCTAAGAAGATGTTTTAACTTATACCACAGAGTCAAGTCTCCAGGTACATTAAAACGAGATTTGCAGTTTGTCAGCTGAGGATTGATTAATGAACATCTTCTGATTACAACTTTCTGGAAAACATGAACGAGACCAAACTAAAACACTAGGAAACCCTGTTAGATATTCTTACCTAAAAATCCTCTAATTCTACATAAGCATTATTTTCTTTTAATGGAGCTGAGAAAAAAAAAGTAAAAGGAAAACAAACTGGTACGAAATGGGGAAAAATGTGTATCTACTGTTTCAGCATACTTTATTTATAAAGTGTTTATAGTTCAGGTCAGCTCAGAGGTGCACACAGAGATCAGTGTGAAACATGCAAAGGCATCTATTTTTAAAGCTGTTGGGGAACACAGAAATATCTGGCATGTTTCCATCTGGAATTGTTTTTAGAAATGCCATCTAGAGGGGCAATGCAGAAACCTGCTGTCAAAGAATAAACAGCATCTTTATGTAAGGCAATTAATTCTTCAAATGTAATCCAATCTGTGAATGGCTGGTAAACAAATGGGATGACTGCCAGTATAAATATTTATTTGGGAACAGAGGCAGCTTCAAAACAAGCAAAAGTTTGTCCCAAGCAATTGGTGCACACACACTGCAGAGAAGGAGCATGAATGGCTCTAAGCAAATGCTCCTTGGAGTTCTACATGTGAATTCCAAATATACAGAAACATTTTAAAGACTTTAGTGTTATTAACAGTTCAACGAATAGATCATCTTGACTTTTTTAAATTCCTCCAGTGACAGTTGGTATAAGTTGTTATTAAAGCAAATAAAGCCCAGAAAGCTATTTGATCTCCATTACTTATACCAGAAGACCCACTAAATGACATGAGTCTAGTACTGCATCTGAGAGCATGTAACTGTTAGTTATCAGCTGGCAGCTACAGCCATTTCACATTTTACACATCCTAACCTTTCAAAAAATTTAAATTTAAAATGGGAAGATCTAAGGAAATAATTAAATATTCTTTGTTTGTGGGACAAAGTCCATAAAGAGTTAATGTTTTATCAGAAAAATATTGCCATAATTTTGAAATTGTAAATCCAAGAAGGAGAACATAAGAATGGTTCTTCCTCTGTTTATTCAAGCACAATTAAAATGCTTTGATTACAGGAAAGAAATTAAATTGTGGGATATAACATACAAAACATGGTAAAATGTACCTTTCAGAAAGGAAATAAGCTGGACTATGAATGTGGATTGATTTTTTTTTTTTTTTGGTCCATATGGCCTGTTCTGGACCAACTGACAAGCGAAATAAGATGCACTCTAACTATGGAATAGCAGGGAGCTCTCGCTGTGAGCGTTACTGAAACTACGTTTTACCTGAAGCATTAGAAATCATGTGGTTTTAAAGTTGAAGTGTTCAATTGGCCAATATTTAGTCCCTGTGGTCACAGCACCCTGACTGACAGCAGTGATATGCATTGTACCACTGGATAATCACATTTAGTAAGAAGTTATGCCAAGATACAAAGGCATATCGTTAAAGAGCTTGATACTGGGAGGTGCTGAGTCTACTGAGAGTGCAGAACATGATAAGGCTGAGGTCAAAACCTGTAATTTTCTCCACAGATTCTGAAACAACTACTGAATCTTTTGAACACCTAAAACTTGCTGAGAAACAAGTCTGCTCTACAAAACCTGAATGCAGTATCAGAATAAATTAGGATTAGACAGAGATAAAGTTAGCTACTTCAAAATACAAGGATGAATATGGAGGACATAACCTTCAAGCACTTCAGCCTCTGGCTATGTGACATATTTCTTCAATCTGTCTCTTCACAATATTTTATTTCTTATGCAAATGAGATCCAGCTATTATCTGGATTTTACCTACTCTCACAGTTCTTGTCTCATATGGAAGCTTTCTGTCTCAGTATACTTTAAAGAGAAGATGATCATCACAGAAGATAACAAAAATTAATGCCCTTTCAAAAGGAATAGGAATTTTCAAACAGGTTTTACTGTGATGAGAGACTCTGAAGCAAGGGCCACATCTATCTGGCATGACTGGTGCTATCTACTCTGCCTGATAATTCAGTTATTGGTTGCTGACATAGTAGACAACCTTGGCTTTCCTACTTTAGTATTCTGAACCCTCAAAAAAAGCTGCAAAAGAGAACCAGGTAATTAAATGCGTGACATTCACAGATATCAGGTTCAGTCCCTGTAGGTTTGTTTTCTACGAGAATCAAAAACAAAGAGAGGCTTAATTTTCTTTTTTTCTTGTTGTTTAAATACCTGAAATTTTACTACAACATGTCCCTAGGAAATTAATGCCGAAGTAGCAAAATTTTGCCGTTCTCTCTAGCAAAAATCTCAAATAGTTACTTGCAGTTTTCCAAAACAGGGACAAAAAGAAAAAGACAAAAAAACCTTTTTCAGGACGACAGAAGATATTCTGCTGTGGACTGAATCTGAGTGTTGGTTGTCACTGAACCTGACCTTCAAACATATGTGCAGCACAAATCTGCACCTTGACTTGTTCCAGCCTGTTCCATTCCATGTACTGACTCTCCCCGGTGACTGACAGGAAAAAGCAATAGGTGTCCTTGGTAAATACTTGGTGGTGTTTAAGCATCTAAGGGAAAACTCTGAGCTTAAAAAAAACGTTAAGTCTCTTTAACTAACAGACTCTCTGAACTGACAAGGTATTTCCATTCAATGAAACTATTGTGATTTTTTAATAGGTGTGAGACACAACTGTAAATTTCAAAAGGAATAAGCACTTTCAGACCTTGGAAATTGTGAGCCATTGTGGTGGTTATTTTCAAATATAAGTTAAATGTAAGTCCATTAAATTATTTGTTATGAAGAACAAAGGATTGATATATATTTTTGATAGAAAAATCTATCTACTGTCATTTCTAAACAGAACAAAAACACAGAGAGAGGAATATTAGCAGTAGCAAACTCTCCCTCACAAACAAAGTTACTTCATAGCATTTGATGAGGGTTAACAAGGAATGACCTCCCAAACTCAGCAGGAAAACTCTGCTGTAAGTTTGTCTTTCAAGAAAATACTGTTCAAAAGAGAGAGTTTAATGACATTAGGTTAATGAATTTTACTAACAAAAATGTTTTGAAAGTCAGAGGTTTAAAACATTAGGCAAAAATATCAAAGCTTATAATAGATGTACTAAAGCAACCAAAGATTTCTTCTTATGATATAAGAGTTTTTACTTCCAAGTATATTTCCTTTTTTTAATCAATCTGCTCTTCAGAAGGACACATCCCTACAATTTTTAAAAAGTTTTCTTGGGAAG
Source organism: Struthidea cinerea (assembly GCA_013397865.1). Taxonomy (NCBI): domain Eukaryota; kingdom Metazoa; phylum Chordata; class Aves; order Passeriformes; family Corcoracidae; genus Struthidea; species Struthidea cinerea. Next base: position 701,617 of record VZTI01002062.1, read on the forward strand.
TGGGAAAACACTGTCAATTATAGAACAGCCTATCTTGGATAGGAATACTGTAAATGTTGTTCATGTGTGCCTTGCCTTTATCAGCTGTATATCTCCACAAGGGAGAGCTAGGGAGCAGGAAGGTAACATTGAAAAAAAATAGTGAGGGTTAATTTACATACTGCATCGTGCACTGTGTTGATTCCTGCCTTGTATTTAAATTACATTATTATTTTGTTCTAAAGCTCTCATTTCAGTGAAATTAGGCACGTAACACTGAGATAAATGTCTTTACCTAGTCCTGGTGTACCTATGTTATGTTATAGCAGGTGAGGATAAGGATTCCTCCTAGCTCTAGGCTATGTTAATCTAATGCTAATTAATTAATTAATTAGTTAATCTAATTGCTATACAAAAAGTCTAATAGAGGAAGCTGTAGAAAAAAACCCAAATATTAAATCCTGACCAAGGTTCTGCAGAGGGATGGAAAAGGGAAGTTTTGGAGCTTTCCTCTAGCACAGCACAAAAATACATTATTCAAAAATTTCCCCCCTACGGTTTTAATAAAATCCTTCTGTAATGTTCCAGGGAAAAACACTTGGTCAGAGAGGCTCACTATTTCACCTGCACCTAAAAAAAAGTCTGTGATGTCAATGACATTGTTTCTATTAAGCTAATATCTCTAAAACCACCCCATGCCTAGCACAGCTCCTTCTGAGGTACCTGAAGGCTGTGCTGTTGTCTTTAAAGAGGAAACCAGAATCTCCGCATGGTGTAGAGCACATGCCACTACAAAGAGCTTGCAATTTATTGTTATCTCTGAGAACAGCCCCACATAAATTTCACTAGAGCTAAATGACAGCAGTGCTGCCACTCAGCTGTATTGCCTGGCAAGCTACAAATCTGACGTTTTTCAGTCTGTTTAATGACTGGCCTCTATATAATGAGGAGTAATAGTTTGATGACAGCCATTGCGCAAGTTCAAACAGTGAAAAGAAACTTGCTTGACCCACAAGAGAGGAAGGATCAGACTCACACCTGGTCTCAATATGTTCAAGTAGTAGAGATTTGCACTCACTCACACTGGGTCTAGAGGCTAAATTTGCAAATCTCTCCCCAGTGGAAGAAAACTGTGTTTCTCATCTGCCTGTCATAGTATGCTCTGCCTTTAAAATGATCCCTAAAATGTAAAGAGATAGTAAAGCACCATGGCTACTCTTTATTCTACTTTTCACAGTTCTAAAACAAAAGCCCAACTTCTCCTTAAAACAGAAAGTATGGAAATAGAACTGGAATTGGAATAAAGGCATAAACAGGTTTTCCTTGTTTTTTATAAATTAATATGTCAAGAACAAATAGAATGGAAAGAACAGTAAATAAGAGAATCAAAACCTTCCAAGTGTTGTTAAATATACTTGGAGAAAGACAGATTTCTACAAGAAATTCTGCCCTTCATTCCACAGCAATAACAGAAAAATGATCTCTCTATACTTTCTCTTTATACTTTCACAAGTCACTTGTCAATTTTCTAAAAAGATGTTTGCCTAACAGCATCACTGGTACTTAGTCCACATCATCCTAAGAGAGTCATATTCACTTCTTGAATGCTCCCCCATTCTGTCCCCAGAATCTTTAAGCCAAAAACTTCTTTTGAATAGATTTTCTGTTCCACAAAGACATGTTTATACGTTCAGATAGCCCTATGTCTATGTGTTCAATAAGTAAATAACAGTGGTTACACAATGGCCTGACCCAAGTGACGGGGTCAGAATTCAGACCATGAGCTTTGGGTGCATCCATAGGGTAACTCACAGCCACTCTTCCACCCCTAGTGCATTCCCATAGAGCTCAAGAAGAGGAGGAAAACGGTTCTAAAGTTATAATGTTACAGAAACAATTACAAACAAAACATAAACTCTTCCTGTACATGCTCCTGTCTAGAACAGGTAACATGACATGAAGCTCTAACTTCGGGTTTAACCGGTTATCCAAATTTCATAGTGAGCAGGAAGTTTTCTAACAGTTCATTATCATTATATATATAGTGTAACAACTTCTTTGAAATAGACATCCTACAAAGGACTCATTTACTACTATCATCCTGAGAGAACAGCATTTAGGTAAATCCTTTCTTGACAGGTTCACCTATCAGCACATTTTTCTGAAACATCCAGAGTGTTTGACTTGCTGTAATCTTACTTAGGTGACTAAAACAAAATTTTGTGCCAGTTTCAAGAAACTTCTTAAGCGCTTTTACGGAACACCCTTAGAGAAAACGTCATATAAAAAAATGATACCTTTCCAAACCTATCTTTTTATGATGGAAAATCTCACAAAGAAAAGAAAACTATGTGGGGTGTTTTTTGTTGTTTTGGGGTATTTTTTTTGTTTGGTTGGGTTTTTTTGGTTGGTTGGTTGGTTTTTTTGTTTGTTTGGTATAGTTTTTTTCTTTTAATTTGAGATATGGTCATTTTCTGTGGTTATGAGTTCAAAGTGACAACTCAATGCAGAAATTCCTTAAATCATTTTTTTGTGCTTGACGGTCTTTTGTTTAGAGAAGCAAAGTTAAACTGACTCAGTAGCTCAGCAAGTTGGTGCATGCAAGTTATAATTGTTTTTCCTGGGCCCTAAATGAGGAGCAAATAGCACAGGATTTAATAAAAAGCAGGAAGTAAAACTTCCAGCTATTGATTCACAAGCTACTTATTTGTAACTTACTATCCAAGAAAAACAATAAATGCTACTGTATGCCATGATTTCTGAAATATTTGTATTTTCTCAAGAAAACACAAAGTTGTAACTTTTTAATTGAGAAAAAACTATGTCTCTGTAGATTGGCTTTTATTGCAGTAAATAAGAATGGTACATAATTTCTTGTTTAATTGTATATCATGCACTGCAGAATGCACAAACACACTCCTTTCGTCTGGAAAGGGCAGTGTGTTGAACTGTGAACAAAAATAATTTCATGAGAACTTAATTGAAATGAAAGAATGAAGGGCAAATCAGAACTAGAGAGGAGATTAAAATATACTTTAACTCAAGCAAAAACTCAAGAGGGAGTATTCAATAACATGATGGTAGCATAATCTAGAAATACTGATAAACTCATCGCAAAAACAAGCCAGATACTGTGACTAACCAGACAAAAACAGTCTGCACAAAAGTCAAGCAGATTTTTCCCATTTGGTAAAAATCAAAAGGAATATAACTGAATTTCAATAACTGTTTTGAATGTCTTTCTAGAAAAGAGTTTCATTTTTAAGAGCATCAATTCAGAAAATTAATGAGAACGAGTGGCATACTCCCAAGATAAAACACCCCTAATTCAGCTTCACCTTCATACCTAACAATCCTGAGAAAGTAAGGTGAGGAGCTCTCTGAATCATTTATATTTACTTTTAGGTATTTTGGGATGTTTCTAATAGGCAATCTCCAGAAATTTTGTAAAAACAAAACCTCTGACTTATTCCAAGTTAACAAATCTGTCACTCGCCCAGGAAGATCTGATTCCTGAAGGTATGCACAAGTTAAAGACTAAATGTAATTAATGGCACTTGCTTCACATATTTATCACACCTTGGTAAATAAGCCTTATTTTACTTTTTTGAGGAAGATCAATCTGAGCTAAAGGCTGAAGAAAATATGTTTTACAATTACAGTTACCACTGCTTGTGGTAAAGTTAGACATGGCAACTATAATCTTCTGATGAGGCCAACAAAAACTAACAGTGAACTAACAAAGTTTAGTCTTTCTCGCTTGTTTTACTGGCTGATTGGCTGTTCAGTATTTTTTTAAACACTTCTCACTTAACAGAAAACAGTAGCATGTTCTGACTGTAGATCTTCAATCTCATTGACCTCAATGAGGTCAGGATTTCCCTCACGTATTCCATTTAAAAGGACAACACAGCTTCCAACTAGAACACCCTCAGTGTTTCCACTGTTTCTGACTCACTAATCTTTGTCTCCCTCAATCACAACTAGCAATGCTTCATTGTATACAGTATCAAAATGGGGGAAGAGGTGGGACACACATGGACAGACACCTCCACAAGAGACAAAGAAAAGTCATTTCCCGAGGAAACCTCATCTTTATTTTCCTTTCATCTGTGCTCCCTAACAAACACCGTAAGAGCACAATGGAATAAAAGTCAGAATAACAAATAAAAGTGCCACAGTGACATCTATTCCTCATATGACTGCAGATATTAACTACTTAACACGGCTGGATACCATCACACTGCCACGTGAACAGTACATGTTTACTTGTTTTCTGAATCCCTGGCTTTGGCTGTTTCAATGTTGTATTTAGTATTTTGCTTTCTATATTACCTTGTCTATTCTGCAATTCCCAGCAAAATTACCCTGCACCTAATACGTATGTTTGTTTTCTTGTGTTGTTGCTTCCATTATGTCTGAAATCATGAATCAACAGAGCCTGCCTGACAAACTTGTTGAGACAAATGCTACTTTGCAGAGTGACTTGAAGGCAAATATCCCTATTGTCCCTAATTTACTGCGAAACCAGGAGGAAAAAAAAGCCCAGCTCTATTCAAAAGGCAATGATTTACACCATCCTAAATAATATTCTTCTTCTATATATGAAACCACTGTAATTTATAATGTCTGTGCATCCAAAATATCAAATTGACATGACGAATAGCAAGCTTTTCCCAATTAAGAGTAAAAAGTATTACTTTTAGTTGATTCCTTCTCTCATCTGGAGGTGATATATACAATGCTACCTTGGTTTGTTGTTTAGTGCCTTGGAAAGTTGTTGTTCTCACTTCAAATGACAAATTAAGTTTGGGGAGTTCTGCCTAGACATTACAGGGAGCAAAGAGTCTTGATCGAGGCTTGTATAGTATGAATTCATTTAACATGACAAAGAGCTTAGTAGTAGGTTTCAGGGTAGAAAATTCAATTCACTATGAGAGGATGCACCCTCTATGCCCTAGATGCATTCTTTCCACCCTATCTTCAGCTTTCTCCCCCAGTCCTAAGCACCTGTAGTAAATACACCAATTCCTAGATGCTGGACAATTTGCTTAAGGCAACAAAATTTTATCTGGGCCAAGTTTTCTCAAGATTAAGGGCAAGATCTTTAATTGCAACAGAAATAAAATGGACCTTAAAGAAGAAGAAAATATGTATATCAGTTTCATGTGATGGACCTCCTCTGAGGTGTCTCTGTGGCACAGAATTAGGTACCAAAGCTGCAAAAAGAAACATAAAAGGCAGAAACATCCATCAACTTTCCTAATGCCAGTTTATACAGCTGTTTATTTAGTTCCTATGAATTCTGTTCAGTCTCTTCATTTTCCCCACATGTCCTCCAGGAAGTTTAGGAATGCATTTCCCCTACGAGCTGACCATGCACAGCCCGCTTGCTGAAGTGGACCCAGCCCCACAACAGCTGCCTCACTAACCTCTGGGAACTCTGGAAGAAGGCTCAGCTTCCAAAACTGTTTGTACAGAGGAGAGATTTCCATATAAAAAGGGCCTATAAAAAAGACAGATTTACAAGATTTACAATTCCCAGTTTGGAAGAGCATTGGATAGTCTTATGTATTTCAATGCCAGCACAGTTCATTCAGGTCAGGACTTGCTGCAATATAGAGCCCTACGAGCAGCAATATGTTTTATTTTCACATGAGAAGCACTCAGAGGTGTTAATTTCTTTCTTGTCCCTTTTTACCCTCCATTTACAACTGTGATCCTTCTTGCTGAATATTCCATACAAAAAAGAACAAATGTACAAGTGAGAAAGGATTCTTTTCCCTTCAGAGAAATCATGGTCAATCTGAACCAAAAAGATTCTGTGAAACTGTGAAGGCCCCATAACAAGACCACGGGGGTCTGAGCAAGCCCTGTTCTTACTGTGACTTACACTCGTAGAGTATCTGGCCTCAGGAGTCAGTACAATTTGACTCCAAAATGTCCTGACTGGAGCTAGTTTATATGGGAATAAGTTAAACATTTTGAATCCCTTCACAATAAACAGTATTTGGGACTAATTGTTACTATTTTCCGGAGAAGCTTATAGACACTTTTAACACAAAAATGTTAGTACCTGGTATTTTGAGGAGGTTTGAAATGCAACCCCCAACCTACTGAAATACTTACAGGAAAAATCTTTCTCTTTATGACACTGCCACAGGAACATACCGTATCTGTCATTGCAAACCCCTGACACCAGACTTAACCTCCTACACAAATACACATTGCAACCGCTCTTTTGCCAGACAAGACATAACTATCCAGCTAGCAAGAGAAAAACATTCTGTCTTTTAATTGCTTCCTGTACAAACTGTTTAATTAGAGTGTTGTTTTGTAATTCGGTAATGAAAGCAAACAAAACTATTTGTAATCCAAAAAAACCCCAAACAGAATAAAATCAAAGCAGGAATGAAGGAAATGGGGGGGAGGGGGGGGAAGTGGGGAAGATAGAGTTTTAATGTGTTTTTCATTCGCGGTGTTATTCAGTCATAAGTCCTGCTCAGCCTGTTCTGGAAAGAGCATGATAAGATACACTCAAAATTGCTTTTTTTTTTTGGAAGATGCAACACAAATCTCTAAGGCCATAAAATCTCCCAGTACACTTCAAATTTTCCTTCTCTTCTCACTATAGTTAGTAACAACACTCAGAGTTGGTTCCACGATCTGAAAGCCAGAGCCACCCTTCAGATATGCAAATAACCTGGCTAAGGTCAGTGGTGGAGCTCCATGAGGTAGGAGAGTGCTGGGGAGCACCCTTGTGAGCTGAGTGCTCGGAGGAGCAGCATGACAGAGCCCCACACATTTGAAATGGTGCCTAAAAGGCACAGTCACAGAGTGAAATGGTCTCCAAAGGCCTGCACTGCAGCATGGATGCACCTCGTGGAGGCAGCCCCAGTCACCAGCTCCAGCCACCCTTTCTAACACAGGCACTCAGCCCTGCTGCAGGGAAGGCTACCACTGACCATCTTGGAAAACCACTTTATTCTTGCCCTCACAACGAAATATTCCAGTAAATGGCCTATTTAACTATTTCCAGACTGACATGCCTACTCAATATTTTATAACTTTGGCAATTTTGCTGTGAAAACAGAGACTATTTTGCTAGCAACACCAGTTGCCAAAGCAGCACATTAATGCCCTTCTCAGGAGAAAAGAGTGCAAAATGAAGACATTCACTTTGCAGTAAGAAGAGAACAAAACAAATTGAACTGAAATGTGTTAGTTTTAAAAATCACCAGTGCGCAGTGAACCGTTTTATTGGTATGAAACTGGAATGACACTTCCAAAGCTGAATAAGCGCTAAGCACATTTACATGTGTGAAGTGCAGCCGTATGTGACTTCAAACAAACTCCACTGGTTATGAGAGAAAACTTCATTTTTCATTCTTTAGAAAATATGACTTTTCTTCCCATTGTTGCCGCTGGGGGCCAGGAGGGAAGCAAAGAGGTAAGAGGGGTTTTACAAAAGGCAACTTTTAGGTTCATTTTGACTTCTCAATGTGCCTGAATAATAAGAATATGATGAAAATTGTAAAACAAATTGCTTAGCTGGCTGTTCTGATTATGATGTGATTCTTTGCATAACATTTGTAGCAACGATATCTTAACAGCTGAAAACATAGCAAATATTATCTTTGTATAAGGCCTAACACTGGTAAAAGTGGAAAGGATGGGAACTATACCCTATGTCCGTTCTCTTTTCACTTAGATCTTTTTCTCCTTAATAACTTGCTTACACAATATTTGCTAAGTATAAAACAACAAAAACTCAGAGTACGCCACCTTCTAGAGAATAACGATATGTCAAACTGTACCTTATTTCTCCAATGGTCTCACTGGTGTCAGCACTGATCTCACAGAAGCAGGGAACGGGCTGAGCAAAACACCTAATAAAAAATTAAATAGAATAATTTAAAAATTATGTTTGTTGCAATAAACTTAAGACCTACAATGACAAAAAATGAACTCGAATTTCCCTTCACTTTTATGGAAATATATCTGAAATAAATGGCATAATGGAGAGTTACCCGGGTTTTGTGGCACTACTACACTGTAGTAGTAGAGGAGAAACAATCGCCTTGGGTCTACAAGTGCAAACCATTAAATTATCCAAAATGCAGGAGAGACAACTGTGAAAAGAAGCCTTTTATTTTTGGTTTTTTGTAAAGTTTTTTTGGGGAAAAAGACTGAAGTGCACAGAGGAAATGTTATTTATAAAAATAACTTGATTTTACAAATCTCATTAATAAAAACTCAAATACGTCAGAGTGGTGAGAAATTCCATTTTGTCAAACAGCTATTGCCACTACTGATTTTTCATTAAAAAACATAACAACTACGAATTGAAAACCAGGACAGCAGAAGCATGGGAAAGAATTAGGATGGGATTAGGGTCTGTTATTAAAATCTTAAATTCATTCTCCATCCAGGTGTACAGCATTTTCATCACTGAAGGAGAACCTTTCTGATGTTGTAATATTTGAAAGTGCAGGTCCATTACTGAAGAAATCCCATGGTTTTGTGAGGGCTGTGGGACCAGGCTATGAAAAAAGAGCTCTAAATGAAAAAATACATTTTTAAAAAAAATTTTAAAAAAGGCAGAAAGAGCCTGGTCTACTGAAGTGAATGATGGATGTCCTATAGGATTTTGAAGAAATTTCTAATAGTGTTTTTAAATGCTCTTACACTATTATGATGTGTCAGAAACCTGTATTCTTACTTTCACTCTAAACTCTCACTGGCCTTCTTTGGGATACCTGAAGATTAAACTAGACCTCGCCCATTCCTACCAAGTTATTGGGCTTGATACAGGAAATGGTGGTGGAATACTGACTTATGCACTGATTTGCTCAAAACAATGTTCCCAAAGAAATGAATACACAAATAAAGGGAGAAGGTTCCGCACAGAAACACAGCTTCAGAAAGTCATAAACAAAAAAACCAAACAAACTAGAAGCCACAAACAAGCAAATCAGAAGCCACATAGAAGAAACATTTTTCAGTTTTTCCTGTATCAGTGCTATATGTCTCCCTTTTAAACAAGAAGAATTTGAGACTCACATCAACAAGAAAATTTGATGTGAGAGTCCAATTTGACACTGAAAAATTTGACACTGAAAATTTGGAAATTTCAGTGAGGAAAATTTGATACTAAAGCCTATTTACAATCTACCAAAATTAACCTAAAACAAGAGTAAATGATTTAATTGTTGAAGCCAAAGGACAGGATGATTCAGCCTAATATCCTTATATTAGGCACCTTATAGCAAAGGTCAAGCTATGTGTTTCAGTGCAGGGGTAACTGCTCAAAAAACAGCACCTGTGCCTATGCACATCAAGGAAACACAATGGTATTTTCAGCCATTAAATGCTCAGATTCAGAGTTTTAGTCATCAACACTTCCACAGTAAACAGTGCTTCAGGCATGGAGGTGTTTGCTGAAGGCAGTGGGAGGGGTGGGGAAATGGTCTCCTGGATAATAACCCTCAGATAGCTATTGTTCCAGCTTCCAGAAACTGCAGGCTATTTATGATTAGATGTTGATAAACTAAATGTAGATGCCTAAAATAATGACTTTAACCCACAATCACTTGCAGTAAAAGAGGAAGTGTGTTAATGACCTTAGAATAATGAAGTTGTTACCACAGAAATACTTACTAATAGGACTACAAATCTAATAGTCTTCACTCTATTCACAAGGGAACTTTATTTACCAGAGAAAAAACTAGGGCTTGGCTTAGGATTTTATTATTGTGGAAAGCGATTCAGCAAGCACACAGGGTCAGGAACCAGAGTTTCACATCACATCCACAATAAACTGTACCACAAAACACATCATCTGGCTTTAACCGAGATCCTGAAATTAGTTTAATCAATAGGCAGTGTGACTTATTGCTGCAGTGTGAGCCTTTCTGTGTGACTCAACAGTGAATTAAATAATGGTTTGCTTCTGAAAAGACATCACTTATGGCCACCCATAAAAATATTGCTGCCTTTCAGCTACACATGCCCATGCTGAAAAAAAAAAGTCATAGCTAATAATTAAAAGATTATTTTTTTTATATTTTTAAGGATTTCTTCAGTTTGTGTGCAGTATGACAGAAAGGGTTTACAATGATATACAAGGGGGTAATGTGGTGGCAGGACAATGGTGGGGTAGGACAGTAACATTAAACATTTCAGTTCTTTGTTCTTTGAAAATAAGGGACCACAGTATCTGTGGCAGTCAGCAAACTGCTGGAAGGCTTCAGAGAAATGAGAAAAACAATAGAAAGTTTGTAACACTATCACTCTGTTTTCTCAACTGAATAGTGTAGGAGTATACTAAAAATATAGATCATTTAAACCATCTTTATTTTTCACATCAGATTGAATTACTACGATGTAAATCCCCATTGTTAAATTTTGTTATGAATCTAAACTTTCTTTTGCAGATCAGCATCTACATTAACCACAGAGACTTAAAAATCAAACGGAGTAGCTAAGATGATCGTTATTAACCAAGCTTACATTTGTTGATCTGTACTGTTGCTGACTAGCTGAGACTCCAATTTAGCAGCAACAGATCCCTTTGTCTGCGGTGATGGATCAAAGGTCAGACTAACTCCCACCATGTGGAGCCTAATGATAGCTAAGGGAGACCTATGATGAATATAAAAATAGAACTAAAGATAAAGGCTTTAATCACAAGTGACAAATAACATTTTTGATGTGTCAAGTTCAATATTAATTATTTTCAGCTGCTCTGTTTTTTCTTTTGTCTTAAGGAAACTACAGCAATCTGCTGACATGCCTGGAAAAGTTCAGGTGCAAAATGACCTCAGTCCAGTTTGCAGATTTACAGGAAACCATATACTATCCTTGAAGCATTTAAGTACTATGGCCTGTGGAAGTACTGTGGCTTGTTAAAAAATCTAAGTCAGGAAATAATACTGCTCTTTACCCAATTTTAGAATGAGCTAAATCTTCTTTATTGTGGACATAAAACAAGCAAAACCATGAATAGTGATCTCCCAGCAGAGAATCAACAATTGTCTGGAGAAACAACTTCTATAATTAAATGGATTTTCAATAAGTTAAAAACATAAAAGTAATGGTAACTTCTTTTCCACTTTTCCGAATACGGAGTCCCTTCAATAACAGCTTGAGCCATCCATTCCCATACAAAAAGACATATATGTTTTATGAGATTTCTGCCACTTTATAAAGCCATTGCCTACTTGGATGTTTTAGAAAACATCTTTTATTCATGGTAGAAAGCTAATTAGGCTGTTAAAATGAACATGTCCAGAAATCCTTCAATAAGTAGGAGCAAGAATTAACAATTGTAGTGGTTCAAAAGACAACTGAGAAGTGCAACTTGACACATCCTGAGCTAGAAGGTTTTCTTCCTTGGCCTTTAAACTGAAGAGTAAACATTTTATGGTCATTTAATAGAAATAATTATATTTAATCTGCTGACCACATGTGATGAACTAATAGCAAAATCAATTAGGGAAGAACACTGTGCTTTTCAAATACCGAGTTATGTGCAGAATCAGCAAAAGATTTCCCTAATTGAACACAAACCAACTCAAAAGATACAGTGATGATCACAGGTGAACTCTGAAAATACTGTAATCTTCTTTTGATTACTCATATGGGATCTCTTAAATTGTAAATATCTGAGATCACTGCTTATCCTGACTGGTGGAAATAACAATGGTATAAAACAGAAGCACTCACTTAAAAAAAAAAAAAAAAAAAAAAAAAAAAAAAAAAGGAAAGAAAAAAAAATATAAATAAAAAAAAAAAAAACACACAAATAAAAAAAAAAAAAAAAAAAAAAAAAGAAAAAAAAGGAAAGGAAAGAGAGTATAAATTAAAAAGAAAACATAAGAATAAAAAAGTTTTTAAAAGTGAGGAAAAAAGAGAAAAATTTAAAAAACAACCCTAAATTTAAACACAATTAGTTGAAGATAGTTTTGTGGCAGAGATCTACCAACAAAAGCAGATGGCAGCATCATGAAAGCCATTGCACTGGAGAAGAGGCCAAAACAGAGAATTATTCTATTGATACATGGTCAAAATGAGACAAATGGAAGGCCCCAATGGGCCAGCCTGAAATGCAACTATTTATTTTCTTCTGCTAAAAAGGTATTATTTCTGGAGATAAGGAAGCATTTCATAAAGCAGAAGAAAGAAGCCCAGTCGACCCAGTCCTTCTATGTCACTGGGGAAAATTATTGCAATCCTTCATCTCAACCAATAGCTTCCAGCACTGGGATGCAGATGTTATCCATGAAAGGATGGAAACAGGAGATCCATATGAACATCTTTGAGCTATTAAGCAGAAGGACTGTGTTTAAGCTCAAACTCTCTGCTTTCTGGCTAAGAGCTAAACACCATCACTGCAGTGCCTAATGAAGTGGCAGACAGGGAAAAGAAGGATTTCTGGCATGCCAAGGCAGATGAAAGCAGCTGCACCACAGGATCAGAAGCAGCTGAAATCCAGTCTATCTGCTATCCAGCAAGGCCTGACAATCGCAGACTGCAAGATGTCCTTGTGAAGGCAGGGAGCAGCTAAGGGTCTCCAGTAAAGCTGCACCAAAAGTCCATAAATAAAACAGTTATGTGAACATTACTGTGCTTATGTCTTTGGCTACTGGGCATTTTGGGTTGGATTTTTTTGGGGGTTCCCTTTTATGAAGAGTTTATAAATGGAGCAAATTAGATTAAAAAATACCAGTGATTGTAGTGATATTTGTGAAAGTTAATGACTGAGGCTTCAGCTCACTATTTATTACTTTAAATTGAAGTCTGGTACTTCTCATAGTCAATCAATTCTGTCTAAAGGGGATACACAGAAGTAAGGGAGATATTCCAGCCGATGAAAAGACACTCACAACACACTATTCTCTGGCTTACTACACTGATTGATTCCACTACTGACCTGAGAAAAACCTGCATGTATTCACAACATGACAGGGTGTAAATGTTTTCTTCATCTGTATTCAAAAGCAATCAAAGTAAATGATCTTTTTCTCAGTGGTGCCTGAATAACATTCATGAAGAGAGTGCTTGGAGTTATGAACTGGCTATAAACGACTCATCACGCTTTGGTGCACTAATGTATGCCTGTTTTCAGGGACTGACCTTTGGGCTGACCTGTCAGAGGTATAGCAAAGCCATCATCCACTGACAGGCCTTTACTGAGGGAGAAAAATCTTTGTAATAGCACAGAGGAATTTACCAATCTGACATCTAGTTTAGCAGATTAATCTCGGATTTTCTTTGATCATGCCTTGCAACAATGTGCAGCAAGTCAAACCAATCAACAATCATTAATTAAAAGAACAATGAAGAGCAGAGGCTATTTAGTTATGAATGGCACACACTGACTGAATATTATGCGTTCCCAGATGAAAGCAACGTTTCGTAAATGACACAGATCAGTACTAGATAAGCTTCAAGATAGCTGTGCGATGTAAGAGGGAACCCTGAAAGAATGTTATTAAAGAAAAAAGCAAAATGAAACTAGAAAGCTGCCTTTGGGACTTGCATGAACCAAAGCCCTGCACCGGCATTCCTGCAATCATTATAAACACCAGTGCAAGCTCTGCAGTGGGCACTCATGCATTGCCTGCCAACACAAAGCCTTGAAAATTCTGGTCTCATAAAACAGGTAAATAAAGAACATTGTGACCCTATCAATCTGTCTCAGCCTTTCTTCATGACAGGTGATGTAGCACTGCTTGCTTGTACAACAGGGGCTTATCTCGAATGCATGATGCTTATCTGCTGTAACCTCATTTTTTTGTTGAAGTCAGGAGATTTAATATGTCTTTACACAACTAGAACTCTGACATGTTCTGACACTGAATTTTTGATTTCTTGTATTATGTAATGCAGAAAGTTGAGAACTTTGTTGAAAACTCGTTACTCTCACAGCAGACTCAAAGTACTGCCCAGATCTACCTTTGTGATTGTAAACCAGGCCTATGCTCCTACCTGTATGACATTATAAAGAATGACTAAGCTTTAATTATTCTGGGAAATGAAGTGAATATAAAACAAAAGTGAAATGCTTAAGGGCACTTTGTTTTAATAGAAAAAGTATAAGGAAGTTACAGGCGTGTACCAGCTTAAAACTTTATTACCTAAATAATTGCATAATTATATACTGGGAAAATTTTTTGATACAAAAAAAAAAATACTCTTTAATGTTTGCACAGTTTCTTGTGCTGTTCTAATATTGAATGGGATATTCATGGCCAAACTTAAGCAGATCTTGTAGAAGTTCAAAGTACTTATTACTAACAGTAATCAAGGTTTTTCTTAAAAACCTTGATTCTTAAAAACCTTGTCAACAAAGAGTGCAGAGGTGACTGGTGAATGCCTCCCGAGTGCTTAGAGCAATGAAGCAGCCTGTAGGTGGGGGGCATTCTAGCACTGTCAAAAGTGCAAGCCAAAACCCAAAAGCAGTAATAAGGCTAACAAAGAGGAAATTTCTAATGGTCCATAGCTCTCCAGACAGCAGAGAAAGGGCTAATACCCCAGCCAGTCATCAAACAAAAACCAGCAATGAGAGACACATTTCAAAAACATGGCTATTTAAAAACCTAAAACCACACAGCAGATAGTTCATCAGCCACAATTTTCAAATAAGGTTTGGCATTTTATAGACAGATGTGTTGCAGCTTAAACAGAAGGTCTTTGCTCCTTGTGTCAGACAGTAAGCAAGCTTGTTTCACCTGTGTTAGGCAGAAGATCCAAGCAGATGATACATACCTATCCCTCAAAAATCTAAGAGCATTTGCCTAATTTTGATGCCATTTCTACAGCCATTCTGTGAAACGGGTAGAATGGCATTAACCTACATTTGTCCACAGTTCCTACATCCAAGTATGGCTTCCAGGTACAAGGAAATGGAAATAGATTTTTCTTTTAGTGGGCCATAATTTGTTCTTTTTGATTTTTAATTCTTAAACTTGAAAAGTGAGTGCACATTTTTTGCCTGCAGATACTTTCATGTGAGCCTTAGCCAGAGAGATCTTTACTCCGGATATATTAAAAAAAACCCAGAAAAATCTCTGGATTTACTCTGGACTTAAAAAAAATTCTGTTTTTCCCTTCCATTGTACTTAAGGAAAAGGTCACTAATGTGAGTTATAAGTTAAAAATAATCTCTGACCATAAACAGAGCAATTCTACTGCATCTATATTACAAAACCATCTCTTCATGTGGGACACCAGCTCATGTT
The DNA here is from genome assembly GCA_013397865.1 of Struthidea cinerea. Classification (NCBI taxonomy): domain Eukaryota; kingdom Metazoa; phylum Chordata; class Aves; order Passeriformes; family Corcoracidae; genus Struthidea; species Struthidea cinerea. The sequence continues at coordinate 716,841 of VZTI01002062.1, forward strand.
TCCTAACGTGGAATACCAGCTCATGTTTCCTAGTGTTGATATCTAATTTTGAGTCCTGCACCTAATCATCAATAAAAAAGATAGAAGATCTACTTAAAGACATGAAATGAGGAGCAGATCAGCTAAGGCAGACCTGTCTCTGGAGCTGCTAATGTACAAACTAGCATCATATCCAGGTGTTCTTGCCTCCTCTTTCTTCTTCTTCGCAATCCCTAAATACCTACTTATACTTATTTGCAACTGGTCCGACTGAAAATAAGCTCTAGTTGGAAACCAGGTGAAAATGCAAATGCATGCTCTTAGCTCCAGAGCAGAATAGCAAAATCTGGTATCCTTGACGCCTGAAGTGGCCACCTAAAAACAGAGACTAGACAAGAATAAGGGAATAAAGGTAGGTATTTATTTGAAGGGCTTTCAAAGGCACACCCTGGGGAGCCAGAGGCTACTGCCAAGATGGACCCCAAGATGGACGGCAGGTCACGAGTTCTTCACACTTTTATAAGTTTGGTTCATTTGCATATCAGGGTTAACTCTCCAATTAAAGCTTCAGATAATGATGTAATTTCCCCAAGCTTGTTCCCCCGTCAGAGGTTTTTGGTTTATACTTTTTGGGCCTAGGATGGTCTGAGTGTCCTTGGAGACCAGGCCTGGAGAGGCTTTGTTATGTCTACCTGGCATGAGAGAGCAGAAGTTAAGAAACAACAAGAAACTTCACAGTTACACACTAGGCAGTACAGGATTTGAAAAACATGAAAGTTAAAACCTATAGCATCATCCTGAATACTCTTTGCCATAAATCTTTCAGGGTAAAAAGAATGTGTTTATGCCTGGAAAGTGATCTCCTAAGAAATGTTTATTTCATCCAGGAATCAGGCAGTACAGGAGTCAAGCAGTAAACTGTGCAGTTTCCTACTTGCCTTTGAGATCACTGTCAAGTACAGTCCGAAGCATAAATGGATAAAGTTGATATAAGCAGATTAGATGAAAGAACAGAACTGCAGACTAGGAAGCATTTATGGCTGTAGAATACAGTATTTCTGCTATGGAGACCACCTATAGCATATGAACCCGATTAGTTTCCAGCACAAGGTACAAGAAAGTAGAGGTGCTGAATGAGACTGCTGTGATTGCAGCTGATTTCAATGTGCCAAACCTGAGAGAGAGTTCTCTTCTAAATCCAGCTGCAGGTCTGGCTGCACCTTGCTGCTTCTCCTATGGCTAACACAGGGCAGAACTGGAGAATGGGAAAGTTTTTGTGGTCTGGCAAGTTGCTGTAATTCCATGAACATTCCTCTACATCTGAAACTATAATTGTTGACTCTTAAAAAAATTAATTTCATGTTTTGCTAGAATACCTGTAAGAGGCCTTTCCTAATACAATATTTTTCATCCATATGAAGGTCCGGGCTAATTTCTTTCATGTGAAGATTTACCTTCATTCAATGAAAATAAATAGTTGTATTTCAGTGAATTCACACAGGGTAAATTTTTATCCAGACTCAGCACACAATGGTTAAAATTTGTCCCCATTGGAACTCTATTTTTACTTCCTAAACTGCACTTTGAATGAAGTTTAATAATGCACGTTCACCTGAAACTCAGCAGCCACTGTTATGAAAACCATTTTTTTATGTTGGAAGCTTCCTGTAAATAGTCTGTATTTTTTTGTGGAACTAGATATACTATATACCACAGTTCTGAAACTCTGAAACTGAAATGGATTGGGAGATCATTAACTGTGCTTGCAAGGAAGATGCCTGTGAGGGTTCTCAAGCTCAGAAACAAATCTTGAAGATGAAACCTGATATGCATATTTCAGGAAACGCTATTCAAAGAAGCAAACCCAAAAATTAAGACAGAAAAAAGGCACACTTCTCTAAGTTCCTTAGCAATTTCTTCAACCATGCCAGCAGTGTTTGTAGCATATCATTAGAGATGTAACTCCTCATAATGTAGCTAGAAAAATAGTACCAGTTCTCTGAGGAGAAGTAAGGGAAGTTATTAAGATCAGCTGGAATGAGAGCAATTATGGAGTAAGGCAGCAAATAGATTTAGGACTCAAAAGCATATAAGAAGCTAATATATCCTAATGCAGAAAGACTTTCATCAGTCTTAGCTGGAGAAGTCTAAATTGCACATAGCAATGATGCATTTTACAAATTATCCTAAATGAGGCCTTCTAGAACTTCTCTATGACACCATGTGGACATAAAGTCCACTGCACCATGAAGACAAAATGTATTCTTGTATTTCTTGATACAACGTGACAGCAGCTCTAAACTTTTAGTAAAAGAAGTCAAAATGAAGGTTGTTCAGTAGAAGGGATGCTTAACTGGATATGTGAGACCTTCAGATAAGAAACTTTTTAATAAAATTATGCAGAATATTAGACCCAGGGTAATGCAAATCATTAATATTTCTTCAAGGACTAGAAACAGATATTTTGAAGAGGAAGGACAATGTGAAGCACTTGCTCTCTCCCCTTGACCAAAAGGATATTAGAAAAAGCTGCAGCCTCTATGTTTAGGGGAATGAAAGCTTTTTCTTGCTCTCTGAGGAAGAATAAGGGTTTCACATTTAGGGAGGCAGGAAAAGAAAAAAGAAATCTTAAAATACAGCACTGCAAATACAGGGAAAGAGTTATTTAACCTGGTGCCTCTAGCACCCAGGTCCTGGGCTTGACAAATGAGGGCATCCTTCCAGTCCTATGTCCCTAGCTGATACAGAATGTTCGTTTGCAAAAATAAAATCGCTGCTGCAGAAACACGTGAGCCTATGAAGTTGCTAAGGGACCTGTAGAAGCTTGGTTCCAGTGTTAGAATTACGTAATACAGAGTTGACTTTGAAAACATCTATCACATGATTGTGAAATCTATCACATGGATCTTACCTCTGCATTTAATTACATAGTGTATCAGCCTGCAAAAGCTCATAAAAAACCCAAATTTCTGACATTATCCAGCAAAACCATACATTCATTTCCAAATAAATGAAAAGGACAAAAAGCAAAAAGCTGATTTTGTGTTTACAGCTAATGTCACAGAAGCCCTTTACATCATACATGCACACTCAATGTGAAATGAAAAATCACAAATCTTATGGCAATTTATCATCTGCCTGCTTTGCATAAAAAACTAATTGCCTCTCCCCAGCAACTTGGCCTGGCCAATGATACTGGGCAGGAAAAATCTTTTTGGTACAGTTGAGCAGGTATCCCCACTGAGTTTACATGGAAACCCTACAGTACAGTATGCTCAGGTGCCTAGGGTCTCTCAGTAAAAAAAAAACAAACCAAAACATGAAACACTATTTTAATCTCTAAACCATGTAGCTATGAAATCAAAATGAAATAATTTCATTGTGTGTGAAACTGTCCTGGTGAAAGAGACTGTAGAACGGATAGCAATCTGAGGTGCAATTTTCCATTGCATATGTTTTTGAAAGATAAACATCTGATGAGAACAGTTTGCTGTTAGTAAGTGAAAATAAGAACCAGAACTAATAGAGTAACTGCCAGCAGCTTCCAGATCATTAACTATTGTTTATTTCTCCTCATGTTCAGACATCAGACTGTAGTGATGGAAGATACAGTCATTAATTTGGGAGTAATTTCAAGATGTTCCCATAAACACTGAATCAGGATACTGGCAAGCTGCCTATGAAAACTTGCTGCCAATAACTGTTTTTTCTTTTTTTTTGAGTAGTGATTTTTATTGTTGCCATTATTTTCTGCTTTCTAGTCGCTGCAATAGACCAACTATGGGTAGATCATCAGAGTTTATACAAGAACTGACTTTCTATAATCTGTTCTGCAGTTACAGATGGTTTTTGCCTTTATTATAAAAAACCTTTAAAAAGTTGCATCATAAAGCATCAATTATTCTGTTCCTGACCTCTCTCATGGCAGCCAAAAAGGAAAAATGTGTTTTTCCTTACTTAACAGATGCCTAGTAAAGTGACAGGTGAGCTGTCTGAAATAATTAATCTGCAAGATTTCACAGAAAGTATGTCTGCCCTCCCTCACAATCGCATGTTTACAGAGTCTATCCTACTTCAAAAAATAATTTTAAAAAAAAGGAAATCAAATAATTTTTCTCTCTGACAATGTTTGAGTAGGAAAACAGTGAAAATGCAACAACATAATGAGAAATTCCTGTAAATAACATCCTAAGCATGAAATACTAATGGGATTGTAAAGGATATATTTGCAATAAAGGAGCTCCATATTCTTATATGTAGGCTAACTATCCTGGACAAGCCCCGAGTCAATGGCAGAACTGTCACTGTTCAGGACTAAAATATTTCATACCTCCTGAGAGCCTGTATGCTTGCCAGAACTTTTAGTTTTCATGATTATTATGTAATAGTTGGTGCATGAAAGCACCAGAAAACCAAGCATTTATTCTGAATCTTGCTACAATAACATGGATGTCACATTTAGTGCATCATGAAGCTATTGCTAATTGATGCGCATGGTGACAGGCAAAAGCAAGCCTTAATAACAGCTTGTAGACTCTCCTGGAGAACAAAAAAATTGTACAAATTATTTGAAGTTTACAAGTTTACACAATAATTTTATGACACCGTTGATTATTTCAAACACTGTGCATCACTGTCAGAGGGAAAATCTGATATGAGAACTTTTTGTCTAGCCAGAAGAGGGATAATTAACAAAAATCCAGACTTCTTCTGCTGAGTTAAAGAAACTTATAGTATATACCACACAGTCTTGAGGAAGTCAAAGTTGATGGTTTTAAATGCCAAACAATTATTTCTTTTTGCTGATTTAGAAATAATCAAGAACAACAATTTTCTAGTGTTCTTTTAGCCTGGACATAACAGAATAAAATGTGGAACAGTAATACAAGACAGATCAAGTAAACTCCTTTATAATATTGTGATTAATTTTAGATTTCCTTCATAAAACCATAGTTATGTCTTCACAGTCTATTTCTGGATCAATAAACAAAGAAGAAACCAAGTTTCTGATCTGATAACTGTGTTTTTATTGAAAAAGCATGAATTAGAAAAGAGAAACCTTTAAATACTTAAAACCGCCCTAGGTTAGGAATGTCCAGCCCTATTAATCCTACATGCCACATCCTAAACCCCAAGAACTTTACATAATACGTACTTCATACCACAAAGAGCTCAGTGGATAGGGAACTCAAGGAGCCGTTCCTGCGCCAGAAACAACAACAGTTCCGCCGCAATTTCTCCATGTCACTGCAGGATGGGAAGGAGCTAAAGCACAAGTAGGCTCAAGGGTCTTTTAGATCCACCATCCTGAGCAGGTCAGGATGAACACTTCCTCAGGCACTAGGTCCAGAAGAGGCAACAGCTCAGCCCACAGGATGATTGCACCCCACAGCAGCCTGGAGCTAGCGGGCACTCTGTAGCCGGCTGAGAGTGAGCTTCATCTCAAGAACTGTTCAAAAGGTTGCCCTATTTTCCCTCCTAGTCTTCCTTTTCAAAGGGATTTGCTTTCAGGAACGCAAAAGACTTTGAAGAATGATCTTGAAGCTGTGGTCAAACTAATTAAAGGCTGTTTAACTGTGAACAAGAATAACACAACTTGACCACATTAATGGCACTTATTCCTCTGGTTCTCCCATAATTTCCCCTGTCATTAGTCCTACGAGGTGCTCCTTGTGTGAGTTACAAACAAGAATTTGTAGCCCTAACTGATCCTGCATTTACAGAACATGCAAGGCTACCACATGTATCAGGCTCCGGTCCAGACTCAGACTGGGACAGGAAGGTCTGAAGGAAAATATGCAGCCCACCAGGGCACTTGAAGAGTGGGTACACAATGAACAGAAATGCATTAAGAAGCCCAGCACAGCAAAAACAAACTCCATGTGTCCATGTGTGAGGAGAAAGGGTATTGCAGCAAAAATTAACCTAGAAGATCCTGGTAGGATGTTGCTGTTTCCTAACATTGGTCTCTGAAAGATTTAAGTATCTTGCTATGGATCCAGAGGCATCAGTTTAATACTTGCTCAGAACTTTGTCTGAACCTTCCTACTGCTGACCCAAGTAGGGAGGCAAGGGCTTGTGGGTATCACAATATAGACATCACATTTCTGTATGAAATTACCTGCAGAAACTGAGGTAGCGTAGCCATGGAAGGCTAACAGACTACAGAAACTTAGACAAAACTTGGCTTGCAAAGCTTTTGTGACTAATTAATCTACTACTACACTTCCAGTTTTCTAAGCTGTTAGTCAAGATTATAGGAGTGTGAAAATAAAGAATCTTTATAAAATGTCCAGAAATTCAGTGAAGTTCTTATTTTATCAGTATAAATCTACTCTTGCTAAAGAGAAGCCAAAGTCATGACAGGTGAAACCAATGCTAATGTTTAACCTGAAATACAGAAAGGAATAAAATCCAGATTTATCTCATATTCTGGTTTATTTCCAAGGAATCTTCTGCAAGAGCTCTCCAGCAGACGGTACGTAAGACATGCATAGCAACAGAAATACAACAATCATAACACACTGGTCCAGCAGAGCTGTCTGACCATGTCTGGAAATGGCCACTTATAGCTGGCAGGAAGACCTTTAAACACAATACATAGTGATTATTATTGTTATGGAATTAGTTATACCAGCAAAAGGTTAGAAACAGCTATCAGCACCTCAGCTTTCTTATGCAACTTTCCTTTCTCAAGTGTATTATCACATTCTTTTCAGTAGTCTTTTGTCACAGGACACACAAACAGATCACACTTCCCAAGGACTTCAAGTTTGCAGCTCCAGTATTTATGAAGACTTTCTGAAGAATACAAATAATGAGTATGGACATTCTTTCAGTCGTTATTCTGAGACCTACAGGAGATAGATGGTTTTAATGAAGTTCTCCAAACCAGCTTCTAGTATTAACTACTGGCCTCAGAGGAACGCACTGAAAATTATTTGCCACAAATATTTATCTTTCTAGAGCATCCTAATTGGTACCAATCTAAATGTTTGCTGCGGAATTATTACAAGAAAAGGACAAGCAGACCACAGAATTTGCCGATACTGTTTAAAAATAAAGCATCTGTGAACAGACAGAATTTACAAGAAAACTTAAGCAAGATAAAGCTTAAATATATAGACCTACATCTTTGGCAAGCATCCAGAATTACAGTAATTTTTGTAGAAAAATATTTGGAAGTTACTGGGGTTACTGGGGCTTACTTTTGAAAGTATTTTAGTTTTGTTTTTCATTTGAATTCAATTCTAAAATGAAGTCAAAATCTCAAAGAATGTTTTGCATTTGCATGAAGTTAAGCATTTCATGGACATGTTATGCCCACAGCAAATTTCAGAGTAAATTCTGATGGAAAAAAACTGATTCTGAGAAGAGAAATTGCTCAGGATTTGTAAAAAAGAAATAAGAAAAAAAAATTTTTTTGGATTTTACTTGCTAATGAATTGCAGAAATGTGACCAATTGCACAGGACTGACTTATAATAATTTAAGATTTTTTTTCTCTTAGTAAGCCTTAATTACCATTTAATTAATAAAATTTAAATTATTTTTCATTTACACACATATAGATCTCAACTGTATATATAAATGCAGACATATATACACACACCACCACATCTTATGCATCCTGATACAATTAAATGTGAGTATTGCTATAATATGATGCAAAAACAAACACAGATAATTTTGGATATTATGATAAGGCTTCCATTCCATTGCAAGCATGACCTTTTTTTCTTTTTTTTCTTTAGTTGGTTGGGGTTTTTTCCTCCTTTTTCTTTTCTCTCTAGTGTTCTGGAATTTTCCTTTTGACACAGCTACAACTTTGGATGTGAATATCCTTTTTATTTCCACAATCAGATCAGAATTGAATGCTTTCAAATTTCCTCAAGTTTTCTAATTGCTGACATTTTTACTGAGGTTTTTTTTTGGGTTTTGGGTTTTTTTTTTTTTTTTTTTTTTTTGTTTGTTTGTTTTTTTTTTTTTTTTTTTTTTTTGGTCTAATTTTCTACTTTGCTTCCCATTCAGGAATTGGAATTCCTTCTTAATTTAAGCCCTTCACAAATCATCATTATCCTAAAATACAACTAAATCCATGCTGCATCATCTGACTTTAGTACCTGAAATCACTGGATATACCTTTTTCCCCCTCCTGTTGCAGTGCAAGTCAGAAAGCAGAAAAAGCAGTTTCCTTCTAACAACAATTCAACTATACAATCCATCTTTTTTAATGCCTTTTTTTTTTTTTTTTTTGCCTAGAACTCTGCCCAGACTAATTTTCTCCACTCAAGGTGAAATTTAGAAGCCAAGAAGTAATCTGTTCCACTGAAAACTGTCCGTGAACTTTTTGTAATTGAACTTCAGGACTAAAATAGGAAAAAATTCCAAAAGGAAGAAAGGACACTTTTTTAAATAGTCTGAACGTAAAAGCTCCCTCTACACATTGCATTAATTGTCCAATTCTTAGGAGAAAAATATAAGCTATACAGAGAGATGCAATATCTAAAGTCTTCCAAAAAAAGTATCTGGAGCAGTGCCGTTACAATAATCAAAAGAAAAAATTACTCAATATATTTTATAACATAGCTAATGACAAATACAGCAGAAATAAACGAGGTGCCAGCACTGTTTAATCAGAAACACACTGTGCAGTACCCTGATAGGGTTTTAACATATTTATTAGAGGAAAACTTCTAGGTTAACCTAAAAATCCTCAGAGGCAGCATTATCCCCTAAAGGTTTTATGTTATTCTTCTCTCATTATAGTTCTTCATTAGCCTATAAGAGCTCCCAAGGCACTAAACACCTTAAGAAAATCAGCATAGAAAAATAAGAAACCACGTAGTAATGGAACCCAAGTTGTGGATGCAACGCTCAAATTAAAGAAAATGAGAAGAATTCGGAGGAGTCATTCAGCTCCAACAATACCAGTCACTGTTGAATTTCAGCATATTTATCTGTAGTATCTACCTCTGGTGGCATGGCTCTTCAACACCATATACACAGCACTATGTTGTTGATTTTAGGTTTCATCCAGGGGTATTTTCTTTTAGTGTATGAACACGAGTTTTCCAGATTGTTTTCAGCAAACCTTCAGTGGAGGCAGAGAGAATTCAACAGGCTCTTGGCACTGCATTCTGTTTAAGCTCAGTCAGCCATGCTGGAAGACAAGTCTTTCTGCAAAAAGACTTTTACAATTGTCATTTGACACATTACCAATAACACTGAGATATTTAATTTCCTTTGGTAAGACAATTGTTCTGAACACTATTAGCTGATTATTCAACCAGGAGAAATTTGTGACAAAACAAAGAGACTCTCAGAAGAAGAGCTATTATTTTGTCTTTTTATATCTATCAATAAATTACAATTTTTTTTTTCCTCATTCAAAGCAACACAAGTTACATGGCCACATCAGGAATGAGAGCTTACTTCAAAATATTCTGTGTATGACAAACACTTAGAAAAACCTTTCTTCAAGTCAGCTTGCTTCATGCTATTTCAGCATCAGGGCAAAAGAAGTGTCATTTCGTGTTTCTTCTTCTTGCAATACTCATGCTTTTTGACGTAGTGACAATACCGTGAGCTAACTGAAAGACCCTTGGATTCTGCATTCCACTCCTTGGAAAAAGTCAGAGAACAAGCTAACAACACTTAAATGTATCAAGAGAAGAACAGCTCCATTCTTATTTCAACCCTGTGAATGGACAGAATGGCTATATATTGCCAGGTATGTACCCTACTTTCAATTAAAATAAAATCACTCTGTGGCTCAGAAATAAATATTTCTGTATTTATTGATATAAATGTAAAGAATAAAAATCAATATTGGCAGGCTACTCTTGAAGAAATTTTGAAAAAGATTCAGTAAAATGAGTGAAGTAATCCTACATTGCCAACACAATATGTTATCCTTCTAAAACTTCAGAATTTTTAACCTAGTTTATGAAAGAAAACTCCAAAATGTTTCATAGCAAAGAGTTTCAGAGTATAAGTAAGCCCACAGAAAAGATCAAGGAGTTCCTAGAAGAACTACTATATGGAACGATGCATTTCCATTTTATTTGGAATTTTACAAAAGAAATTGCAGACCTTTGCTGTTAAATTGTGACACAAAGTATGAAATCATGTGCTGCCAGGACTTTTGAGCATCAACTTCAAAATTCAAATTGACGTCCAAGTATTTGCCAAATTGATTTCACAGGACCCATTTAAAACAAAAAACCCCACAACACAATTTCTGTAGCTGCATTCCTCAAACCAGGAATAACGCAAGCAATCAGGTGCAGTGTCTTAGGGCCAGCCACTCCCAGTTTATGTGGTGTCACAGCAACACCCACACACCAAAAAAATGACTGGTTTTAGTAAATTTTACTTAAAGTATATCTATGAAGCACTTTCAGATTTCATGAAAGCCATTTCTGTGGTACCACCAGACATCAGGAAAACCTTTTTCTCTTCATGTTAAGCCACCATAAGAGTCAACAATTCACTCTTCATAAGAAATGCGTTCAGATACAGTATTTGTGTCCTTGTTATGGCATATCACAGTAGCTTAAGTGTATTAAACTCTGACTTAGCCCCTGCTAACACATTGGCATGAAAAAGGCAATTTTGACTAATGACATTAAAATACAGAAAATTCCAAAAACAGGAACAGCGACACACAGCATGAACTGTTCCATAAATTTACCTGTAGTCTTTACTCCTTTCTAGATCAAAGGAAGTTTTTTCCATGAAACCATAACTACTACTGTCTCAGTTTGAGACAAAAGAATCACAACAACCTTCTCAGCCAACACAGGCAGGAATGAAACTGAGCTGCTCCAGATCTCAAGAGCAAATATTTTATCTGAGGACTATACCAAGCCAAGGTTTCTTCCCAGAGAGGAACTCTGATATACATACCCAATCATGGTACTACAATACGTTTTTGGAATTCCCAAGAACAAATGCAATTCTATCAGGGTTAGACATAGTCAAGGTATTAATACTAGAGAGGGTAACTGCATGCCAGCAGCAGCATTCTGCCCCAAAATGGGCTTAGGTGCAAAGCTCTGCCTAATGTGGCAGAGACAGGGCTGACTTGGCACCACTTGAGAAATAAGTTAGCTCTCTTTAGAAGAAAAGATTTATAAATATCAAAAACCCACAGTCACTAGAGCTGAACAAAAATCTCTACTGTTACCAGAAGCAAGGTCAAGACCATTGTAGAAAAGGAAAAGTTCTGACTAAGATTGTAACATGAAGTTGCCTAAATACCTCATCTGTCACACTGGTTGTTCATTTTGTTCATACTATGATTTGGCAAAGCTGGTCTAGTCATATCAGTACTTCTAGTATTTCCTCCATAGTGGGTAACTCAATAACAACTTCAGAGTTACGGTAGAAACTTAGATGAGTTCTTAGCTCCTGCCTGAGTAATGGCAGAGTTTTCCTCTCCCTGGTGTTTTGAATCTGGCACATCATTAGAAAACACCAATTTCCTTCACACACTTAGGTTTTGTAATACTTTGCCATAAAACTTTTCCTGCCTCAACAGCAACCTAATCTTGCTATTCAGTTCTATGTTTACCTGCAAATATTAAATATTCCTGTTTAATTGTTTTGAAAGAATATTTTCCAACAGCATCTCTGCATTCTATTGCGTCTTTAAAAATGGAGGAGCAAAATCCTATTTTAAAAGATCTGTTTTCTCCAGCAGTGTTCTCTACCTTTGTCCTCATTTATCAAGGTGATCACTTTTGCTTCTCACCTTCCAAGTCATATTCCTTGGCCATATATACCTTTATTTGAATTTTTTTCCAGGATGCTTGGTGAAACATACACAAGGATTTTTAAGCAAGTTTTTGTCCTCTGCAAAATCTTCTGTGTGGAAAGGATGATTAACTATACTCATACTTTATTTTCTTTTTTTCCAAAATTTGCAGTTTTCTTAAAAATTAATAAGAATGATTGTCTGGAATACTTTTAAAAAGACAGATTGGAACTCCCAAAACAGTTCTTGATATTTTTAAATATGGTTTTAGTTTACATCTTGCCTAAGTCCTTAATTTGATTCCTCAAACCCTAATTGGGCAACATTTTCCTCAATCAGGTAAACAAGAATGCAGTGTGTTTATTATATGATTAAGAATGCTTCCATCCCCTCCCTAAAGACTGTAATTAGCAAGTATGACTTCATCATGTTGTCATCTCTATGAGACCTGGATAATGCAAAGAGACTCCAGCATCAAAATCATAGCTCTAGTCTGAGACCAAACCACGGCCGCCGCATTTCTCACACACATGCGCTCACCATCGGGCCTTGGGTGTGAAGGACTGAGCTTTAGGAAAATGCAGTACTCAGGGCTCCATTCAGACCTGTCTCTTCAATTCAAGGGAGCCTCCCCAACTGCCCAGATATCAGGCAAACTTCTGAACCTCAGTACCAAGGCAGTCTTTAGTTATCTCAAAAGGAAGGAGCTGAGCTGAGTGCGCATGCTGGTAACAAACAGGCCAGGGAGCCAGGAAACCAGAACACCTACATTCTTCCACACAATTCAATGAGAGAATTTGGAGTTGGCATGGAAAAAGTGTGTGTGAGGAGGCTGTTAGCTCCTCTTCTGTTGCCTTAGGCAGTCAGGAGCAGCCAATGACATTAATTAGTCCAGGCTTAGCTAACTATTTGAGGACTACAAACCAAATAGAATTTTAGGGCTGTGCTTAAGCCTGGTACCCAACAGTGACTCTGAGATGCTCTAAAAGCAGAACTTTGCTGCAGAGAACTGGAAGCTATAAAGTATGGGGTAGCTAATTTTGAACATGATAATATTTGAGGATTCAATGGAGATGATGTTTCTTGTAGCAACTGCATTTTGCAGCGCTTACTTCTGCAGAAGAACACATATTCTCTTGACTGTAAAAGGAATTTATAAAAATCATGCTCTGATTTTTTCACCTAATATCAGAGGCCTGGAGTGGACTGTAGAAATTCCTTCTTTTGGATGTATTGTAGTATTTAATAGTGGAATATATTTTATAGCCATCCCTCATGACAAAGTAGACAGGAAAACTCTGCTTTTTACCATGATAATTCCACTAAAAGCGTGCACGCAACTTTTAGAAAAATATGTTGATAATGAACTGGCTGCCACAGACTTAGTATCTTGTTTCTCTTAGCTGGACAGTCAGAACCTTAATTCTTAACAAGCAATTTATAGGAGTGTATGGTGGATTACCATAATATGAGACAGAACCACTTATAATTAAAACTCTATTGTCCAGGGAGAGAAAAAAAAAAATACAATTGTGCCTTGTCACAGATTTCAAATAAACACATTTTTGAAATGTTCCCAGGTTTTCTGTTTGGGATGTTTTATCTCTTCCTGAGTGTTCAAGACTACTGATGTATTTTGCATTGTTTATGGTAGGCTAAAAACCAGAGCTAGTTTAGTTTGCATACTTCAAAGTCACTTTTTTAATTTACTCACTCTGGCTTTGGCAGACAAAAAAGAGGACTAGAGTAAACAGAGCGCACACACACACATCCTCCCTCCCCTTACTACCCACTGAAAAAAAAAAAGTACTATTCCACTTGCTTTCTCTCGGTTCTTACATTTCCAATGAGCTGAGCTTGTGTCTGCCATTGGAGAAACACAGCTGAGACCTGCACAACACATACTTAAATTTAACACATTCCCATGGCAGTAATGAACAAAGCAGTCCTTCCCTTCAGGAAAATCCTGGACTTACACTCCCCAGGTCCCTGAGCAGTATAGAATTTAGAAGAAAAACAGGAAACACATGTGGAAACCAGATAGAACTGACCAAACCTAGCTATTAAGGTAGCCCAGCCAGTAGCTTTTAAAAAAATAATCACATCTATCTATACTATGCCTGACTGATCCTTCCCTCCCCCACCAGTTATTCATACTAAAACATTCAGGCTAGGTGTATTTATGTGCTTAAATATGCAGAGGAAAGAAACAGGAGCTAGTGAAGTATTTACATACAAACTATACTCAGAGTTTATTATTTTTCCATACATTCATGAAAAAAATAATATAACCTGCACAAAGTTAAAAAAAACCCCTACACTTTTGCTTGGCAAGAGTATGTACACATAAGCAGCTAGTGTCCACATCTACTTCATTAAGTATACACATGTATACATAAAAATATATATAATCTCAGATACATATGTTCCTGTTCAGAAATCAGAGCTACAGTGCAACATTTTTTTCAGTGATGGAAAAATTAGTCATATTCATAATGATTAGTGCTGTGGTTTTTTTCCCAATCTACCTTACCCTACCATGATCTCTGATTTTTGAAACACTCTAAACTGATCTATGTAATCTTTGGTTTCTGTGTCTCAAAGAGCATCTTGCAAATGAAGATGGGACATTTTTATTGTCCTCCAATCCAATGGCATAGACACTGGATGTAATGTGATGTTGAAAATAAAAGATTTTGTAAATACAAAAACTCTCAGCACAGAAGATGTAAGTGATGATAACACGAATCAGACTGTGCACGTGAGCTGAGCTCATTTTCACATAAATATTGCTTTCCCATATGTGCTTAATGAAACAGCAGGAAAAACATTCAGGCTTTCTAATACTGCCATCTACAAAACACAGTGGGACTCTCAGCAAAAAGGCTGCCAAGACCTTTAATATACAGTGATCTTGCAACTCTCTGCCTGTGACAAGCAGCCTGCAGCATCCTGAGGTTCATTCCTGAGGTTTTTGGGAAAAATCAAATTCACTTCTCTGGATGTTTGGAAAACTCGACTCTTCTCAGAAAGGAGGAGTTCAATAAATAGTTTTAAATTAACAAAATTTTAATAAAGTGGGACAAGAATGAACAATATTTACAATGACCTCCAATAAGCAAGCAACCCTTGTTTTCTCAAAATGCAAACATAATAATTCAAGTAATTGTATTTTTAGAGTGACCTCTTTGGAAGCTGGAGCCCCCCTGCAGTTCCTTCTCAATGACTGGGTTTGGAAGCCCCTCTGGGTATTGAATTGGGGAGCTCAACTCACTTTATGGTACTTTGCTATCTGCTAGCCACTTTTCTTGTTATTTACTCTATAGCAATTTCAGTTTTTATGCTAAAGATGGTGACAAAAAGTTCCTGTCATATTTTCTAAATATATTGTCCTCTTTCATATTTCAGCATTTCTTCATCCAAAAGCTTCAAGATAGGACAGTAGAAAAAGCCAGTAGCCCAGTCCAGGCTTATTTCAAACTAATGTCTTAGAAATATACTTGTCACAGAATTGCCCATTATACAAAAACTTCACTGGAAGCAGGAGATGTCTTTGGCACTGCTTCGTCACAGTGAGGATGAGCTGTGGTTAGCAATAAGCACAAATGGCCCTATGAAGGAGGGAAATGAAGAATGGATTTTGACAAGAACGGGCCAAACTTTAAATTACTTTCTGCCTAAACAAACGGGTTTGAAGAGAAGGAAGAGTTAAACCCTGAATTTGACAGGTTCTTTGTAACAAATAAAGACATTGGTGATACTCATTGAAAGCAGAGATACCAGCTAAATCAGTGATGAAATGTTGCTTTACCCTGGACTCAACAATCAAGAAAAGCAGTTATGCAGAAAAAAAATAGAATAACAGAACAGTCTCACTGGCTGCTTGGTATAGTCAAGCAGTGGCAGGAGAACAGCAGATACTTCAAATATCTTCAGTAAAGTTACATTACAAGACAGGTTTGCTGGGCCTGACTCTTCCTGTATTCAACCTCTTCTAAAAATGCATAAAGCATAAAGCTTGGTCCAAGACTGTTCATCCCACAGAGCAGCACGGAACAACCATCTTTCCTGTGATCAAGTTGGACTGTGAATGCATACATGAATTATTTTTGCCTAGGGAACCTTAAGTCCTGCTTTCATCACATGAGCACCACCACCACGAATCTAAATTAATAATTTGGCTCATTGTTCTGTTTTGTTTAGGTGTTATTTACTTCTCTTTTCATGCTTGGGGAAGAAATACAAGAAGTGCTATGGGGAGGAAGGATAGAAATGGGCAAGAATTTTCTTCAAAGATAGTAGTTCACCTAATGAAAAAAAAAAGTTCTTGTAAACTCAAGTCTCATAAATTCAAGTCCCTTGGGCTGTCTGTGCACTATGACCATGAGACATATGAGCCTTGCTCTTTAATTTTACGACTTAAAAAAAAAAGGTCAAATAAAAACAAACAGAAAAAGTGTAGTTTGTTGTCCTGGCTCATTGCCTTAGTGGTTTGGTTGCTAAGAACAATGAAATGCTAAAAGGCCATTTATACCACAGAAATCCCTAGCACTGTCTCTGCTTTTATCTTAGTCGCTGAAGCAGAATGTTTAATCTACTTGCTAGAAGTAACCTCTTCACACAGACTTTTTGAGATCCACCATAGTGACCCACTTATTTTTGGCATTATATATGCAGCCATACACTGCATTACAGATGTATTATTCTCCCAATATATAGACTAGCTGGAACAGGCACCTTTCCATTTAAAGAGGCTTGGTTAAAAGAAATGAAGAAAATTAGAAGAAAAAGAAAGAAGGAAAGAAGGAAAATAAGAAACATTGTGGCATTGTGAGCTTTGACTTAATGTGAACTTTCCTATACTACAGTCATGAGACTTAACCAAGAACAGCCTTGGGGATATTATGATGGGAAAAGCAAAGTGTGGTGACTGCATTGGGAATATATTAGCTGGAACGCTGTCTCAGCAGCTGGCGAGCAGCCTTTTGAAAACAGCATTATTCCAAGAACTATATAAATAAACAGAGGCCTTGGGAATTTTTATCCGTCCAAAAAAAATCTCTTTGCCAAGCCAACCATTACCCAAACTTTCTCTATATGCATGCCTCACGTGGAGGGTACTTTATACAGAGTAAGAGATGACTAATTATGCCTGCCAAATGCTTTAAGTTTGGGTTGGGCAAGGGCTAATTTGCAAAGGGGATGAAGAAGAAAAGGGTGTGGGGAAAATGGCTTTTCCAGAGGTCTAAGCTAAAGTAATTATGCAGCTAATTATTAGTGGACTTTCTCTTTGTTACTACTGCTGATCATCAAGAACTGTATTTTGCTTTATGTTCACAGGGCCTCAAGTGATAGTTCTTGCTACTGAGTAATTCTCACACAGCAATGCCCACATGATAATGCATTACACAGCAGCTCTACCTTACAGCTCAGAGGAGTCTACAGAACCAGAAGAATCTTGCTTGTTCAGCAAAGGCTGGGTCAGACCGACAACCTCAGATGACTGGATGAAGAAGGACACCAAAGACTCTCTAAGACAGCTGCTTTGTCACACCCTAGATGATGAAAACCTGCTTACTGCTTCCTGAGACTTCCTGCTATCCCTCCCAGGTCCACCCCAAAAAAAAAAAAAAAAATTGAAAAGAATTTTGCTGTACTAATTGCTATTCCTAATAAGATCTAAAATAATAATCTGCATCAATATGGATTTCTACTCATCACAAGTTGTACCAGGAAAAGCAGTACAATTACCATGAAAAGGACAGAAGTAGGCCAAAAGCTCAGCTCTCCAGATGGCTGTAGCATTGCTTTGCAAATATCCAATCCTTTTTGTTCTTATGGCCCAAAAGAGAAAGGTTAAATATGGAGTAATAACAGACAAGAGAAGTTAGGAACAAAAAATACACCACAGTGACAAAAATGCAAGTAAAGCGTTTCAAGAGTATTTACCTTGATAATAAATATTATCTTCTCTTTTTTTTTTTTTTTTAACTGTTCTAGTTTTAAGTCCAGATTTTTTATCCAGCTCCAAACTTTTTTTATTGGTAGCTCAACTTTTTAGCAGTGATGTAAGTCTTCCAGGACTAATATTTGTCAGTTTTACTGTTGACATTATTTAACCATAGAGAACAATGTAGAGGGCTCATGATATTCATATATTGCTGTGAAACCTATATTAACACCACTTACAGCTATTGACACAAATGGATAAATAATCAGCACATTCTTTTAACCAAGTCTTCTGTTAGTCAATGCCATCATGACTTAATTTATAAGATGTTGGAATCAACAGGCCCTTCTATTTCAGGATTTCTAGGTACTTTCCAAAGATTAATTAATTTTTATAAAGCCCATGAGAAATTTACTCCTGCTGTACAGATGTGGAAACAGACATGGAGAAGTTAAGTGATTCGCCCAAACTCACATAGGAAATATGAGTCAGTTTGAAAGAAAGACATTGTGTCTCCTCCTTCTCTCTTTGCTTTAGTTAATTGTCAAGTAATAGTGATGAAAGTTATACAAAAACATCATAGGGAAGCAAAAATGGAAAATAAGAAAAAATATCTCCACAAAATATATTTTAATAAAACTATGGAAAAATGTAATCTGACCTATGCAACAATTTTTTGGTAATTCGTAATGATTTATGGAAGTTCAAGGGATAACAAAACTCCCAGGGTTTGTGCATATGGAAATAATAATAAAAGCGCATCACAAAAAGCATTTCTACACTCAAAATATTTCTCATACCACATCATCTTACAAAAGAACATCATTTGTAAGTCTTCATAGAATCAACCACAAAAATCAGGTGTAAGTTAATTACGCTCAGACCAGGCAAAAGCAGATGAATATTTATCTGTTTTAAAACATTTTATGCTTTCATTAAAATTATATTGGTTGAACTAGAGAAGTGCTCTTCATAAGTCTAGGAACTCCAGGGGATTGAGAAAAACGGTTTGTTAGACTTGTGCAGGTGCGGTGATTCAGCACAATAACACACAGGCTGCTCAAAGGCTCTATACCAAAGAGCCCATGGCTTGTGCCCCGTGACTCAAGCCAGATTCAAGAAACTATAAAAATGAATAGAGCAGTAAATCTCCACCCATTTAAAAAAATTATTTACCATCAATTTCTCTTGTGATGAAACACTTTGGTATCCAAAAATGATACTGACACCATCAGGTTTAAATGAACAGACTAAAGTTCCACAGCCCAGGGTTATATAAGAAATTAGGGCAGAAAGTGAAGGGGAAAAAAAAGAAAGTATCTACAAGCCAACAGGACTTGACCAATGCATAGAAGAAGCATCTGGCAGTGTGAATGAAAGCAGTGAAAAACTGATAAGAAATTATTTTTCCCAAACTGTTCCTTAGGAACCAATTCACAATTTTGACACGGCTTTCTTTTTTTAATTTCTTAATTCATTAATTTCAAACACAAAGATTTTCACAAAGACATTCATCACTGAAGTCAGCAGTACCATGTTCAGAAGTTCATTTAAGGTACACAAGCTAAGACTTTAAACAGAAATTATTATAGGGCTTTCTAAATCTACTTAAACAACAATTTCTCCAGAATGCAAAAATTCACTCTGGTATTATCATTTCTTTTCTTAAGCATGTGAAGACCTGTAAGTATACACTATTTAAATGATATGGCTGACATGATGGACAACGGTCCAAGTCCCCTGCCAGCAGTCTTGGAGCATCAGGAGGTATTTCCATAAATACTACAGTCAAACAGAATATCAGCTGCCTTTACTTTTTTCTTCCTTTCAAAAACATTTTGATAGCTGAAAATAGCCAAATATAGCACATATGAAGTACCCTATTAAGCTACATGAAGATTGCTTTCCCCTGAGTCGTGGTTCAGAAATGGTACTCCCCAATTTAGTGCTCTCACTGAGACTCTCCAAACCATGTGCCACTTGCTCACTCCTTCCCTTTCCCACCCCCATCCCTCACGGTGACTGGAGAAGAGAATTGGAGGCACGACAGGTAAAGATCATGGGTTAAGATAAGAACAATTTACTGGAAACAGCAATGAGGTAAGAAAATGAACACGAGCAATATTAACAACAAAAGCGTACAAGAAAGAAGCCAGTGATTCACATGCAAACTGCTCAGAGCCAGCATCACCTGACTGGTCCCTCTGCCACCTTACTCAACTGATGGAAACCCCTTTTCCCGGGAAGAGACTCCCTTTCCCTTGCACCGGGCAATGACATGAGGTGCTATAGAGTAACCATGTCCTAGCCATGCCCTGTCCTGGATACTGATAAAATTAATCCTGTCCTGGCTGGAGCCAGGACACCTTGTCACGAGATAGCTCCACCTCCCCACATCTTGTTCTGGCTTCCTCAGNTGGATATTGATAAAATTAACCCTGTCCTGGCTGGAGCCAGGACACCTTGTCACGAGATAGCTCCACCTCCCCACATCTTGTTCTGGCTTCCTCAGTGGTGCCTGAAGATAGCACAGATCTTTACATGAAGAAGGGGAGCAGCATGAGGAAAGCAGAAGACAACCATGTCCCCTCTCTCTCCAGTATCAAAATTAACTTCATCAAGGACAGCACAGAAAGAATACATTTTATGGAAACATATCACTCCATAATTTTCCCTAAAGAAATGGAGCCAAAAAAGAGAGCAATGTCACCATTAAGATATTACTAAAGGCCTTTAGATCTTTTCTTGTAGCACCACCTGGGGATCAGCTATGTGGTGAAATTTCTATGAAGAAATTAAAACAACAGATAAACGGTCCTGTTGTTATGGACATAGAATTAAACCACTGACAGGCAGACCAAGGTCACTCTTAAAATAGCAGACAAAATCAGAAAAAGCAATATTCCTCAGAAAATGTTTACAAGTCTTCCTCAGATGTTTTTTTATCTACAATCAAAGACGCCAGCAAAAACTCTCAAATTTTACTCCCCCACCATGTTTGTATGCCTTTTGGCAGGTAACCCCACATGACAAAGCTGTGTATCTGCCAGATTCATTGGCCGACATAAACAGTTCTGGATGACACTGAACAGAAGACAAGGAAAGATGTCAACACAGAAGGAGAGGAGTGTTTCTGGAAGGCAATGCAACTACAGAACACATTTTAGGTTTTGGTTTCCTGAAATACCATGAAAAGCCTAATGGCCAGCTTGACTTTTACATTGCTTATACTTTGTAGTGAATGTTGTCTAGTGATTCTTTCAACAACAAAAAAGCCCAACACCCAGAGTATTGTTCGTTGTGCACATTGTCACCCCAGAACTTTTAAGAATGCAAAATGGAACATTAAGAAATTCTGTGTGGTGTTTTCACACATGCTATTCACAATGCATGCAATTTTTTTTAAAGTTTGGTGGTTCAAACTCATGTCACACAATGTCTTGGTAAGACTACCATGAATGGTGTCAGAATGATCTGGCCATCATAATAGGAAACTTTCAAAACAAACAGGTAATAGTTGAGGATTTTAATCTCATCGTAAAGTAGTATGACATGACCATTCATGAATGCTAATGAATACAATCCAGGAGCATAGCTTTACAAAATACCTATAAGCCTCTTGCAACAGAGACAAATTTAATTGCAAAACTTCTTTCTCAAGGCCCCCACTATTGCATGCAGCAAGCTTAATCACTATCTTCATTATCTCAAATTACCATATCCATGTGGAAATCTGCCTTCACAATGCTTTTGGTATCAAACAAAATGTCATTAAAAAGAGTTCAATGAATGAAAAAATGTCATTTGGATAGTAACTTGAAATACTATCTCTGGTACTTTCTGTCTAGAGCAGAAACACCACATGAGGTAGTGACTGTTCTACTCTCACAAGCCACAAATATTCAGTGTATGGCAAACCCAGACATTTTGTCAGGAATTCAAACACTAACAGAAATTAGAGGGTGGAGCTTCAAATAAGAGGGAGGTGGTGAAAATTGTGGCCTGGCCCAACAGAAAATTTAGAGAGTTCATCAAAAGGTGAAAAGGTCTGCTCCCAGGGCAGAAACACAGGCTGAATTGGCACCTGCTGAAAAGAAGCTTGGCAGTTCCAGGAGATGCCAACTACAAACAAGGCAACAGTGCACTTCCATGACAACAAGGGAAACTGCACAGCTGGGCTACAGCAGGAGGAACATGGGCCAGAGAGTAAGGGAAGACACTTTCTGCTTCTGTGCAGCACTGGTGAGGCTGCAGCTGGAGAACTTCATCCATCTTGAACCCCTGCTCCAAGAAGAATAAGGAGTTTCGGAGAGGGTCCAGTAACAGGCTTCTAACATGGCCAGGAGGCTACAGCATGGGGCCTTCAAGTCTAAAGTCCAAAGCTAACTAAAACCATGACTGATTTGATGTTCATGCTTTGAGAAGGAAGTTGGACTGGATGACCTTGAAAGGTCCCAGTCAACCGACACTTCCATGATGATGCCACTTGATTCCTCTCTCAACATGTGATTAGAGAACATACAGCATGCAGGATAGTCATAATCACGCAAAGAACAGCAGCAACAAAGCCAACCACACTACTACTGAATACTGGGCATTTTGGAAAAATTGAAACAGCTCTATACAGCAAGTCAACTCATAACAACAGGGAGTTGTTACTATTTGAGGTTTGTATTCTCAAGAAAAACTCAGTGCTACAAAGCATGTCTGTGTCTATAAGGCCCAGCATGATCAATAATGAACACAAAGTCAAGGAACACACACAATCCATAATGAATCGCCAAGTAATTAAACAAAAAACCTCCCATGAAACATGAAGTAGCTACGCACACTCTGTGGGACATGTGTGTGCACACACTGTAGAATATTTTAATCAGAGACTTAAAGCTAATAGGAAATTGAGTATGAATAGAAGATCAGTTTTCTGGATTTTCTGATACTGCATCAATTGTGTAATACAGTGATCCCACAAAATGTTCAAAAAAGTATCTAAAATTCATGAAGTTAATTTAACTCTTCTGATTGTTAGTGTGCACTTCCATAGACACAGAACACCTTCATAGCAGTGAGGGACAGAAACTGTGCTTCCAAGACAATTTTGGGAAAAATCTCTTAAGCTTTCTTTCATTCTTCTTTCTTTCGTGTGCTATTCTTCAATGTGGTCTCACAGAAACATCCATGCAAGAGCTTTTTATTTTTTGTGAAAAGAGTGCTTACAGAAAAACCATTTGACTGATGCCACTGATTAAGGAGCACAGAAAACTGAAAAACTTCTAAGAATACAACTCTATTCTCCAAGAGATATTAAATCTCTCAGAATTTTATAGCTGCAAATAAAGGCAAAATATATCCATCCCTATCACATATCTTGATTTGTCAACAAGAGTAGAGAAAACTACACTGGAAAACACTTATGGAATATTTGTCCCCAATGTCTTGTACAGTTTCGTCTAAGCATGATAATTTCAAGTATATTTACGCACATCAATACCATTAATTTTGCAGCATTTGGAGTGAGCACACAAATATTAGAAGGATTTTAAGTTTTCACTTTTCCTCCTTATAAGATTTCAACAGAACAGAAAAAATAAATACCTTACAAAATTGTAGCTCTTGGAAGTGCAACAAAGAAAACCAAATTAAGGAACTTTGTGGTTTCTTATCAGAAGACAGGTGGAAGGGTATGAGAAATTCCCTTTCCACTCACACATACCTAAAGTACCTAAGGGAAAGTCTGAATCAATATTTTAGTGAAGTATCAGGATCACTTGTAAAAAAATTTATATAACTTTCAAATCTTTTATCCATTTTTACATGGGAGTATAAATATTGTTTGTACATTAAACAACTTTCAAAAATTTAAGTAGCATGGAGGATAATGTGAACAAACAAGATTTGACTATGAAGTTTTTCCTCATAGGAGAAACAATTTTCTTTTTTTCTTTAACTTGTCTGTATTTCAAGACATTCTATTTTTAAAGTAAAACTTCCCGACTTTACTAGAAGATGAAACTTCAGAATTTACCTAGACTTACATCACTATTTTCTAACTCCAGGAGAAGTCTAGTATAGCAATACAACACCGCTTTAATCAACATAGTCATCATGTATTTGGAATTACTGTTGAACAAAATTTATTTAGTCCAATTTAAGTAAGTTCTAAGATAAATCCTGTGCAGCATAGGATGATAATGATGGTGCAATCCTATAGCATTCCGATACTGCTAATGCATTACTTTATTCTACAAGTAATCTGTCATGAAGCTTGGTTACACCAAAATTGGCGGAACAAATGCCTCATTTTTATTACTTGATTTCTTTTCTCTTTTTAATAATCTTCAACACAGGTAAGGTACTGGAAAAAACAGAAAAAAGTTTTCAAATTCATGGGAAGAATCTAGGAAACAAATTCTGTCCCCAGTCTAGGGTATTGTTTCAGGTAGAAAAGGTGAACACTTTTGGTTGGCATCTGAAATAATGGCAGATTTGACTTTTTGGATTTATCAGGCCTAACTGGTCAAAATCAATGACTGTTAACTTTATTCATACATAGCATGGTGCCAAAACAGAGATATACCTGTATTAACTGTATCAATACAGATATTAACTGCAGACAAATTCAGCAGATGTAAACTGGGATGGGGGGCAGGAGGAAGCGGCAGGGTAGTCTGTCATTATGACCGTGAGTGTTCTGGCCAAAAGAGCTATGGTCTGGTTTGTCACATTCACGAAATGAAGCTCTTTGGGAACAAGGAACTACAAGACTTTCATAATCACAGAATACACATTCTTAACTTGGCTGCAGAACCAGCACCTCCACATTTACTGGAAGCAAGGGTAAACCTAAGATATCGAGTCACTAAGTTTCAAAAACATGGAGCTTCATGCAAAATAAAAAAAAAAGAATTGCTTTTGTCTACCTCAACACAAGATTGAGCAGAACTAATTTCCTTTTCCAACCACAAACTCTGTAATCATTTGACCAGCTGCACTGTTCTCCTTGAAAGAACACATGGAATAAGGACTAGCATTTATTGATGTAAAACGATCATAAAAATCTGTTAATACATCTTGATGGTTATTATATCCCCTAAACTTAATTTTTCCCAAATTTACAACAGTTTGTTTGAAAGTTCTTTTTACAAGCTTCTCTCACATGAAGCTGGTCCAGAAGCCATCAAGGGCTAACAATGCAATCAAGGTTATAGAATAGAAACCTATCAAAAATCTGAACTAATGTTGTCAAGTAGAAGAAATCAAATACAGAAAATGTAATTCAAACCCAGGAGTGATTATTTATAAATTACCATTTCATGGCAAGGGTTGGCAAGAGAGCATCCTTCTGGCAGCCATGCCATGGACTCGCATGGGGCAGGGACGCAGTCCAGCTGCCAGACCCGGCAGCTGCAGGGGGGTTGAAGAGGCCAAAGGAGAAGGGATCGCTGCCTAAAAGCTCAGGGAAAGCAGGTGGGCACAGGGAGCTGGGCAGGTGACTGAACCAGGCAGTGGTCAGTGTCCATGGGCACAAGAGCTGTGCCACATGGGTGCCAGTCACGTGCTGATCATGTGTCAGTCAGTTGTTCCTCCTCCTATATAAATTTTGACTGAGACAGATCTTTTTTATTTATATTATCTAGGGCAATGTATTTATAATACATCTTAGCCATTCTACCTGAAAACCTTTATAAATGCCCTAGGGGAAAGAAATCTAAAGACAGGTTGTGCTGCATTTTCAGGGGTCATGGGGAGACAAGAGATCACAGAGAAGTCCATGGTAGTATTTCAGACTTAGGAGTTTGGAAAAGTTCATTTTAAATAGTAACAACCTGAGTTGGTGCACCAAACAAAAATAAAGGGGAAGAACATTTAGGGCATGTTGTAAGTTATAAAAGAAAAATTCCACAAAACAGCCAAAAACAGAATGACAAAAAAAAAAAAAAATCACCACCACCACTCAAGCTGACCCCAGCAACAAAACCAAAAATGTACAAAAGTATAGAGAGAGAGAGCAACTCTTAAATCATGACTCTGCTACAGCATCTTTCAAGTTGTGGGACTTTCTGCAGAGACACAATTCCCTATAGACATGCAATGTAAGTGGAGAAAATCCATGCTGACCTGGAGTGTTTGCACTGTGCAGGCAAGACACAGCCAATACTGAGACCCTGCCCCTGCTTAGCAGAGCACACGCAGCTCCAACTCTGCCTCAGTGTGCAGAAAAGCAGACAGGAGCACTCTTCCAAAACCTATACTACCAACAAGTAAATGCCACCAACCATTATGAGAAGCAAGGAAAGAAAGTAAAGTTGGCTGGGTTTAGAAAAAAATGACTAGTACATCTATACACTCAGCATAGTAAAATGGCCTGTGTCATATAATCTGAAGAAATTACATCTGAACCTAGTTTTATTGCCTTTTTTTCAATTAAATATTTGCATATTCAAGCCCATTCCCACAGTTCTTGAAAATAAACAGCTCCTGACATCATTGTGGAGTTCTATTTTCAGAAAACTTTATTTATTTCTAAGTGGTTTAATGTGCATCTGTTTACATAAATATTTAGATATGTGAAAGCACATCCTGCTCAAGCTGCTCTGATAAACAAAAGTCAGCTGTTATTCCTTCTTCACTCCTGACTCCGCTTGGAGCTGTGCCTGTTCCCTAGCTCTGGTTTATAATGCAGCCATTGTGCTTAGAACCAGGCGTTTATAAACACATGCTTGAAAAATGTAGTCTGGCTTTCCAGCAATATATTTCAATGACTCTTTTATCACTAAGTTGCTCTACAGTTGGTGTTTCTCAGTGCACTAAAAGTTTACACTTCTCCACGAGGCCTGAGGTGATATATGTATTGACAGTATTAGCAAAGATGGGAGGTGACAGGAAGAGTGAACACCAGAGATGAAGAACACATTTTTATCATTTTATGTCTAAGGGTTCTCTCTGCAAACTATTTCCACTGATAATAGAAGCAGAGTTTATGGAATATGGGATGAAATACCTAAATACACCAGTGGCTCATCTGTCTGGCCTACAAACCTGTTGTTACTCCTGCTTAACACACAAGAAAACTTACTACAGGAAGATGAGGGACAGAGGAGGGGTGAATGTTCCTGCAATCTGAAGACCAGACTAGGAGTCAGATCTGAACTAAGCTTCCACAGTTGCCACACAGGTCTCATGTGAGTCTGGAAGTCTTAGATCCCGGGCCAGTAACATACTTAGCACATCCTACTGACTTCAGTCTCTGGCGAGACCTGAATCATATGTGACATCCTAAATCCACTGAAATTTTCCTGTTACTCTAGGCACTGAATGAAGCTTTCCTTTACCTCAGAAAAGACAATAGAGGTGTTACTACTTTTAAATAAATGTTTATATACACACCACGTGTGCGCATATGAGTATTCCTAAAAAGGATTAAGCTTTGTTTACCACCCAGAATTACACTGGAAACTTTGTTCACTGTAAATCAGCACCTGTCCAAAAAATTTACCAATTCTACACAAATTCTCTGAAGTCATTGCTGCATGCATATGTAACTTCTTTTGTCAAACATATTCTAGTTACATTTTTGTACATGCCAAACTTCTGGAGGTCAGCAGTTTACAACATTTTGCGGTCCAAGAAGTTATCTATAGATCATAAGATCCTAGAAAACACTTCTCACACTCTAATTTATTTTAAATTAAGACCACTGTGAAACTTTTGCATTAAAAAACAAACACCTGAAAATGACAATAGACTATAAATACTGTTCATGCTTTTGAAAAAGGAATCCACACTTCCACAGGAAAAGTTAAATGAATATGTATATCTAGCTCAATATTTTCCAAAATTCTCACTTTTAGATCACACTCGTTTCCTACCAGTAAAAATTGGTAAAACCAGTAATCAATGACTTAGGCAAGTTCTCAGTCAGCAATGGATGAGTCTCATTACTGGTTTAGACTACATCTCCCAGTTGTCCCTGCATACGGAGCCTATGGAACCACATGAGAGCTAGGCTGAAGTCAATCATCTCAAAATGCTCACACTGTTTTGTTCTGTAGTCCAGTCTCTACCAGCCCTCAATATTTCTCAATGAAGACAAAGTCTCAATGAGACTTTGAGGCTTTGCTCCAAAGAAAATGAATACAGAGCTAAGTTTATGACCTGGTTATTTTTCCCTCTGTTTGGAACAGTTACATATACAATTAAATCACAACAATTACTGTGGAAAGAGGAAACATTTTCCAGCTTTTCCTTTACCTTTTCAATAAACTGTTTTTTTCAAGTCACAATCTTTCAAACTTTTCATTTTCATGTTCCCAAAGAACCACCACTAACAATACAAATAGGCAAATAATATTTTTTAAAACAGTTAGAAGACAAGGCAGATGTCTTTTTTTAATACAAGTTTGGGTTTACATAAGAACACTTTCTATTTGTTCCCAGTAAATCCAAAAAGCTGTGTAACAGATATGAGTTATGCAAATGACTACTCAGCTTTCATTTTTTTGCTCAAGTATGACAACTCAGCATAAATGCATTAGATTAGAGGAGCTTAAACCAAACTGCAGCTACTCAACTTCATCAGTTCAAAAATTTGTGTTCTTTTTATAAAAAAAAAAGCAAACGAAAAAGCAAACCCAAAGCCAAAACCTCACACAAACCAAAACCCAAAAATCAGTATCTTCCTACTGCTTAAGATGTAATATTAGAAGCAACCAAAATATGCATATGGAAGCCTTTAAACAGAAGTTTTACAATGAAAGGTAAATCCTGTGACTGGTTCTTTCCGACACTGCAGCAGAACATGGAGGCAGCTGCAAGGCCTATGATGTTATCTCCCTCTAAGAAGTATCTTTGAGTAGCATAAAGTCATTAAAATATTTGCCTCCCAGTTTCTTTATACAGAGCATGCTGCTGGGGAAAAAGAAGAGGTATGATAAGGAGGCTTTTATTTTCCTTCCTCCAACACTTTCTGAGTGTTCAGCCTGACAAGGAAGAACTCTCTAAATGTCCTATGTTGAGCAGCATAAAAATATTTCAGGATGGAGCCCTATTTTGTTTCAGGAAAAGTCAAAATAAAAGGAAGATAGATTAAAAAGATAATCATACAAGAAGTTTCCACATATGTCATCATACAGTCTTGAAAATTACGCCACTGTGGTCATTCAAAAATGACTGACTTTAAGCAGGGATTAATTTGTACCATTTTCCAGATGTCATGAAGCTACAATGTGCCAGATATCCCCAGAAGGGTGTGGTACCAAGCACCAATATCTGCAGGTATCAGCAACAAGTTGCAACAAAACTCATGTCTGAAAGGCCAGAAAGGAGGAAACCTGACAAATTGGAAATAACAAACAGAACTGGAACTGCTTCATCTCTCTTCACTGTTCACCTCTAGACCATCTGTGTCATTACAGAGAAAAAGAAGAAAAAGGAAAGCCACAATGTAGGACAAGAATGTACATCATGAGAACCAGCCTAAACTGGGAAATTTCAGTTACTGTGTTGAGGCCTGGGTCAGTTTTACCACTTCTTCAAAAAGCAATTTTTCTAAAGTGAAACTCCATATTTCTACACCAAAATATTTGCAGTAATCCTAATATCCAAAAGTTTGTTATTTGGTAACTACAACAAATGCAGTATTATTTTAAGTGAGTATTTTATTTCAAAACATTTATATACGTGCATGTTGATATTTTTCATTTTTACTAGAAAATGTTTCAGGCAGTAGATAATATCATTTGCCAATCAGAAACATTCCAACCCCCCGCTTTCCCTCAGTTTTCAGAATCAATGTCAAGAGAGATGTGCATCATATAAAGGAAAGAAGTCTCAATCAGCACTTGAAGGGACCACTGAGAATCTTCCAATGAGTTCCAGATGTTTGGCCAGTGATGCACAAATGCTTGCACCATGGAAAAATCTTTCCAGGTGTTTGCAGTTTCATACATTGTTGCACAACAGAGATCATAAAGCTATTTCCATGAAGGAACGCCATCCTTAATCAAAGGCATGCACATGACAGGACACCCGGACTGACCACGACCATGGCAGAAACAAAGAACCATCCCAGTATACCAGCACTGTCACGTGTTTGGTCAGAGCATGCTGGAAAGAACCTTGCTGGCCCAGATGCACTGAAGCTCATGCACAGTCCAGGCAGCGCGGTTTGCATCTACAGATGAGGAGCCTGGAACAAGGCAGCCTATCCAAAGACAGCCTAGTCCTTTAACCTGAGCTTTAATTTCTAACTCAGGGGCAATGTTGACTAGACAGGCAGATGTTAGTTTGATATATAATGTATTCCACACTTCTGATTTGGTAACCTGAACCATGACTTATACCATATTTACGATCTAAATGACAGCCTCTGGAACCTCCTTAAGATGGCAGATCCAAAATTAAAGGATATTTAAATGTTTATATAAATAACATGAAATTCCAAGTTAGTCAGTGCCAGAGTTTGAATCAGTGTTCCCAATATTTTGACTTATTTTGCCAGTTTCCAAATGCCATCTCTAAAATGCAATGAACACTACTTAGGTGTTCAGTTCCTTCAGGTTAAAGCCATAAGCTATCTATATTATTAGTTAATATTCTGAAAATTATTTTGTTTTATCCAAAACTTTGAAATGCATGAACACTTAAAAAGTAAGTAAGATTATGGTTAAGTTTAGGACTTTTTCTAAAAATATCTACAAGAAGCACAAAAGAAAAAAAAAACAACACACAGAGATTTAATTTAACTACTAAGGAAATGTTTTGTTTTTAATGGATATATTCTGTTTGGTTTAAAAAGACAGATTAAAAATTATGGGTCAGAAGCACAAATACCTAGTAAAAATGAAACTGGGGGAAAAGACTTGAAATTCTGACATCTGCAGTGGTCTCTTATGTAAAATGGAACTATTTACAGCTACATGAAATGTTTCCATTGCTTTTTTTTTGGTTGTGCATCCCAAATGTGCTTGTTTCCATATTGCTAAGTTTTGAATCTTATAAAAATCAGAAGCAGATTTTTGCATTTATACTACAAAGGGCTAAATGCAGCAACAACAACCAACCAGCAAACTGAAAATTCTTGAAGCTGCATATAGGATAAACTACATAAAATAATTTAAATAAAGTACCATTCAGCCTAGGCCAATAACTGATCATTCCATGCTGCAATGTACATTCAGTGTTTATGAAGCATGATGGCAGCTAAATATGTACAAACATATGTTGAGTTCCAAATCTGACTTCGTCAGCACCAGCACATACCACTGTTCACTAGGTTTTAAGTAGGTACTTGACAAAGAATCAACTTGCCTACTTTCAAATGTCATTTCTATTTAGACTCACTAACAGGATTTGAGCTTTTTGGTTTTTTATAGTTATCTTCCAAATCCCCTCTCCAAACTTTTAAGTCAGATTTTGGTTGTGGTTTTGTCCTTTTTTTTTTTTTTTTAAATTATTTGAACACTATGCACGTGTTTGATAAGAGAACAAAACATAGTACACAATGGTGAAACTACAAAAGAAAACAAAACTGTGTGGTTTGATCCTGGTTAGAACACTGGAAGATAGCTGTGGACAGTTCTCAGGGCAAACAGGACCATCAATGGAATGGAATTGTGTCAAGAGGATGCGGTTGTTTCTATCGCAATTAAATAAATTTGAAATGCTTCAAGGCAGTTAGTAATCCACTTCATGACTATCTCCTAAAGACATGATCTCACATAAACTGCAAGTTATTTGCATTCTCTGAACAACTATTTTAATTACATGAGCTACGAAGTACAGTAAGGATAATTTAAAATGAAAGTATTCTTGAATAATACATCATTCAAGCATGTTCAGTTCAAAATAAGAAAGTATGAAGAAAAAAAAAAAAATCAAAGATCCAAGGCATAATTTGTTTTGTTTTCCTTACTCTGTATATTTATTAGCTGACTCATGACAAAACAGTATAATTTAATGGCACTTTTATTTTACGAGTGTTTGAATCTGTTTGGTTCCTGCTTAAACACACAATTGACAATGGATCTCTCTATTTTCAAAAAGGCACCTATATCAGTTTTCTATATTGATCAGTATAGGCCTAAAATGACAGTAGCATCTTCATAATTTAAAGAGCTATTAAACTCATAATCACATGATGATGATATTTATTTCTAAAGACACTCAAAGTCATTAACTAAATCACTGTGGTTCCTTTGAAATAATTTTTAAAAGGTAGATAAAGTTTTTTCCTATTAAAAAAGCACATTTTCCATGTGCTTTTATGCATAGGAGAGTACGATCAGTATATGTAACAAAATTATCAACATCTAGGAATAAGAACAAGAGCACTAATGCAACACCTGAATTATTCCACTCATTAAAGTCCAGAAACTTCAGCCAACACTTAAAAACCCTCCTGTAGAACTAACAAGTTTCAGTTCAGACACATTACTTCTTCATCCCTGACCAAGAAATTTCGTCTTTGTAAATGTGTTAGTTTTCAGAAGAAATTTCAAGTGCATCAGTTCTTGCTTGTCCTGTCTGAGGCACCTCAGAAAAAAAACCCTTGATTTTTACTAGGTGCTGATCATCTATACAGTAAAACTGAACCCCTGTGTAATACCGGGGATTCTAAACTTCAGACATTTTAAGTTAATTTTTTTTTTTTTTTCAAATCTGTGGTAAATTTTCCTCAGCAAACATAAAAATAACCATTTAAGAGAAAAGAAAAATTTCAGAAAAAACCTCCTCAGTGTTTTTGAATGTAGACATCTCTATTTTTCACTCTATTTGGCTGCAGCTCCACAAGATGTATTTTTTTCTGCTTTTTCAGATAATTTTTCAACCATGATCTCTCTCTTTTTCTGGTTTACTGTAGAACTACATAACCAAATGTTGATTCAATAATGAATAAATCAGACTTGACAATCAAAATTAACATGGTGGTTCCTCCAAAACTCTCCCTCCAAATACGATGCTTCTATCATCTGGTAACTCTCATGATCTTTTCAGAGCTCTCTCTTATTAAAGACCCTTTGAGAACGTTAGGAGCTGTGGCTGTAATGTTAATATGAGCTGAATCTGTAACAGGATTGATCAACCTCATTAAGTTCTGTGAGAAGCATGTCTAATTGTTTTAATTATCCATGTTCTCATGCTCCAAATACATTAAAGCAACTACTCAGTATTTCCCCACTCATTTTCCCCCACCGTATCAGCAATCCCAATACTGTGGGATAAAAACCTCATGTCATGACCCATACTTTTATGGGGTTCTAAAGCATCTTGCCTTGTTGGGTATTGCGTATTTGACATAGTGTTACTTATCCTGAGTGGCATAGAGCATACAAGGATGTGCATCAGCCATATGTCGGAGATGGGTTGATCCAGCACCCCCAAAGAACAGACCCAAACCAAACAACAAGTCTCTGATTCACTGGGAATGTTCAAGAACATTCCAGACTTCTCATTGATACAATACAGTACCAATCAATTCAAACTGCCAGCATTTTTAAAGGCAATACTTTCACAAAAAAGGAGCACCAAAACCTTAGGAAAGCATAAATTTTCTTCACAAGTACTGACCACAGAAGAAAATAAAATGAGTCTGCCTCCTGAAGTAATCACAAAAATTAATGACTTTTCAGGAAATAAGATATGTATTAATTAGTAGTTTCAGGTATTTATTGATTTTTTTTCTTTCACATTGTACATACGAATAGGTAAATCACACCCTGTGATTTCTACTCTGACCAAACAACTACTCCTTTTATTTTTTTCTGGGGGAAAGAGGCGCAGAAAATACAAATTCTTCAATCTATTAATTCAGATCAATAACTGTGTTGTAACTGGGTGACCTTTTATATCAAGCAAACTAAAAATTAGATGGATTTATTTCTCATGAAGTTATGGTCACTTTTCAGGCCAAATTTGCATTAGTAAAAATAGTATTCGATATCTGTTCCCTGTTAAATCCAAGGCAAATTGAATTCCATTGAAAAATCCATATTGAACTTCAATTAAACTATCATTTATCTTGTTAATTACAATTTGTGACAACTGCTACAAATGATAGCTATTAAAAGATATAGGAAGGAAAAAGTAAATTATTCTAAAGGATGCATTTCATAATGTATGCTGAGCAACCTTCTCTGACAATCTTGCATGAAAAAATTTCTCTTTCTGATCTCTTTTTTTTCCACCATTGCATCATTTTTATTATTAATTCCTCTCCCCCTTAATCCTTCTGTAACCGTTTGACCCTTTTTCTTGGCATTTCAGTTAGATAGCCTCATTTATTCAAGAGTGATTTCTTTTTTTCACGTGTACTGTGGTACATTCAGATCACAGATTTAAGTGTGTATTGGTGTCCAGATTGCGTCTTTGATGTGAATTTATTGGCTGTTTATGTTACTCATCCACACCGGGGCTGTCCTCCCTCATACATGCCGTTCTCCTCCTGTTTACCTTGGGGAGATTCCCAAGGCAGATGAGATAGGCAGGGCTCCCTCCTCCCCCAACACATCACAACACGGATTGCAACACACAGCTAACCTCCACTGCCAGTATTTCCTACAGGAGAGACAGGGCCAAGTCCTTCTGCTCTCACCAAGTACCACCACTGAGCTGATTTACAGCACACACAAAGACCAGGAACTTACAATAGAGAGTTCTTGTCATGATATGTACATGGACTCTAATTCTGTTCTCACCATTCAAGAACACAGAGAAACGTTGTGTGGTAAAAACAGAATTAATTGCATTATTATATTTCACTGTGAAAGCAAAATCTGACACATTTGGAAGAAAAAAAGCTGATGCATTATAGCAATATCAGCTCATAGCATACAGGCCAAGGCTACCTCTAAAATTTCCATTACAAACTTCATCTTACCTCTACTTTCAAGTCAGAGAAAACTTTTCAAGCAAGATTAGCACCGAACTCCTGAACCCAATAATGTACTTTGCATAGAAGTGGTTTAACAAAATTAATTAGTAAGAAACAATAAGTTTACAAACTAACCAGCCTAGAAGATAGGAAAGTTACTACCTCTTTTTAAGGAAAGAGAAAAAAAGAAAAAAACCCTATATCTTAGTTTAGGTTTAAGCAATAGGTATGAATGTTTCATTAAAAACACTTTAAAGAACTACTTAGTTGAAACTACATAGGTGCATCCAAGCTATCCTACCATTTAACAAGCTATCTTACTATTCATATCCATATTAACCTCACAGCATGATACACTGCAGTGATGAAATACAGGCACCCTGCCAAATGTATTTGTTCCTTAACCATGTTTAAAGACTATTTACAGATTTGAGGTCTCTTGGTATTACTACATAACAAACAGGAGATATTTGAAATTATCTTAAAAGTAACATGCTGCAGATGTTCGAATGTATTTTACCTCCATGCATATTGCCTAGTCTATAGTAGCAATGCTGAACATTACCCTATCAGTTAATTGATAGTAAAATTTGGGAAAATAAAATATTGAAAAACCCAGAGTAGGAGACTGAGGCTATGCTTTTGAAATTAATTGGGAGCTTATCTTGGAGAGTCAATATTAGCACCTTCCCTGTCCCTAGCTGTATAACTGTACTGTGGCAGAGCCTAAGAGTATCAGCTATTGATGAAGATCTCAGCTTGCCAGGTGCTTGACTAATAAAGGACAAAAGACCTGCCAGTTCTGCTAAATAACTGTTAATGCAAGCTGCCAACAGTGTTACACTTTAAAGATGTGCTGGCTGATCTGAAAATAAGCATATTTCCATACATATTTAAAATCAGGCCTGTCATACCTTTATCTTGAGTTAACTATCAACTGAGATATTCTCCCAAGCCTTTTTCATGGATTTGAAGTCTCTCAACTTCAGCAAAATCTACTTAATCTTAACTAGATTGCCTTTTCTTTTTTGCCCTGTATGAGTGAAAGTCTGTTTTGTTTACTGCTGATGAATAACCAAGTTGAGAAAACTGCTAGAGAGGAAAAAATAAGGAAATTATGACTTCTGATGCTAGGGCATATAATATTTTAACAATTTCCTCATGTGTTATATAGATTTTTAAAAATGCTGTAAATCTAAAATCATTATCTTATTCCTCTATTTTTGCAATATATGCTTAACATATGTGAGGTCCTCATTTTGTGGTAAATCTTCATGGAAAAACACATCACCTCATTTGCCTGCCCACTCATGCAAAAGTTGACAATTCAGGTATGGGGAAAGCTTTATGAGTTCTGGAAAAGAGAAAGAAATACTATTTTTCTCCTACAAAAGATTAACTTTTCCCCCTCCCAAAAAAAAATAAAAGCATGACTTCAACAAGTTGGGTTTTTTCTCATGGACGAACTTTATTTTAAAGAAAGCCATACATAACTTATGTTCTTGATGTTTTTAAGTCGTGATACCAGCAAACTGTGATGAATTTGGGTAGTATAACAATTGATAATTAATGCTGGATGGAACAATGCTTGGATAGGAAGGATGATTCTACTAATGAGGAACATCTGAGAAGCATATAATACTAACAGGATGTTGTATATTTTCCATAGTTCTGATTACACACAAAAAATAATTCAGTCATTCCTAAAAATATTAGGTCTTTACATAAAATTATATGAAATGTGCTGGGTTTCCCCACCCCCCAGCCAGAATGAACACCTTCCTGCTGTTCATTAAACCTTGTTCCCCCACTGTTTGCATAAAACGGCCACCTACTATCATCCACAGAATGACTGCATAAATTTAAAGAGGAGGTATCAAAACAAAGGGTATAAGCAGGCAATGTTCTTTAAAATGACATGTAAATGATAATGTATGGAATATTTAAGTTACGCTTTCAAAGGGATGCTACCCGACAAATTCAGCGTACTATCTAAATATCAGTAAATAGCTTATAAGCCATTAAAAACATAATTGCTTCATTAATTCTAACTGGAGTTACCCAATTACCCTTTTTGCTACCCTCATGTCCTAAAAATTTTATGCTTCCAGTGCAGAATACCTTTTTTTTTTCCTTTTCAAAATACAGCTCTAGTTCACTCTAACCTAGGGTATTATAAATATGTGAACTTGGCAGTAAGTTGACTTTTTTGGACAAGTTAAATTATCCCCTACTGCAGCATAATTAAACTATGTCATTCAATAAAAATAAACCTATCAGGAACTCAACGCAGTAACTGTAATTTGCCCATTCTCATGTCACCAACACGTCTCAGTCTTAATACAAACATATTTTTCGTTACGACTTCTTTAAAGGAGATCAAATCTGAATTTTTCAAAAGTGCTAAGCAGCTTCATGTTAGGCTAGGGCCCAAGGGTTGATTCAGGCTCCTTTTGACCTTTGCAGACTGTATATTTATATTGTCCAGTATTTTA
The DNA here is from genome assembly GCA_013397865.1 of Struthidea cinerea. Classification (NCBI taxonomy): domain Eukaryota; kingdom Metazoa; phylum Chordata; class Aves; order Passeriformes; family Corcoracidae; genus Struthidea; species Struthidea cinerea. Next base: position 753,895 of record VZTI01002062.1, read on the forward strand.
ACTCCCTCATTGGCTCTTGAGCCCCTCTTCACACTGCCTGCAACACCCTCTAAACAACAGTTCCCTCTAAACTACTTTCTACTGCAAGCATAAAGAAGAAAATCTGGAACTTGGTAACATGGATCACTCAAGATTCCTAATATCTGGGATCTGGTAAGACTATGCCATATTTCAGCCACATGCCTGGATCAGTCCTTCAAAAGTTTCTGTATAGTCTTGTCCCTTCATACACCTCATGAGCCCTTCCTGGCACACAACAGAACCAAAATGTCTTCAAGATGAAAGCTGTTCTTTCCATTGCAGGCACTTAGAACCAACCATAATTACAAGAGCATCTGTGGGAAGTTCCTTGATGGAAATACAGGCTGAGTACAAGGCAGTGAAACTGCAGCCAGTGTTATGGGGCAGAGCAGCCTGACAAGGTTGTCACTTTCTGCTCTGTCACATGTACCAGGGGACACCTGCTTTAGCACTACCGCAACTCGCTTTCAAAATGCTATCAACATGTAGGAGCACACAGAGAGATATGGAGAGCATTTCTTCCATGAGTGGAGATGTCTCATTCTAAGTGTGATTGCTGTAGTGTTACACATATTACATGACTTATGAAAAAAAAAAAATCCCATTGGTTTTGTATGTTTCCCACAAATTTTTCATTTTACCTAATTAGCAAAGTGCATACAAATTTGCACGAAACTTTTATAACTCTTTGGTGAACTCTTAATTCTGGGACGCTTTCAGGGCCTGGCCTCTCTGAAAAGAGAGATTATTTTGAGTAGTAAATGTAGCTTCTACTTGACTATAATGCTTTTTGCACTAAGAATGCTTGCCTTTGGAGGCCAAGTCCGGTCCCAGCTGAGAGCACCAACAAAACCACCAAGTGTTTCAACAGATTTTGCACCAGAGTGCAAATTCAAATCACAATTTCTTTTTCAACTGAATATATTTCAAAATAATTTGAAATAATCTCTGCTATTCAGAGCTTTAACTAAGTTTACAGATTCACAAGTGTTATTTTTCTAGGAATTTAGATGTTTCTTCTGAAATCTTTGGCAGATGGCTTTGTACATCTTCAAGTTAGTTAACTCATGTTTCAGGCCCTTCCAGTCACAGTTCTCTCCTGTGTATTTTCCTGATAAAGCAGAACAGAGTTTCAGCTAACAAATAATTGGCTAAAAAAACCCCAAAAGCAAACAAAAAGAAAACCCTTGAAACTCTTTGAATTAAGATGGTAAGATATCTGGAAGCAACGAGGAAAATGATACAGTAGAGAAAGAGGAAGGGATATAAATACCTTCACAACAAAAATATTCAATCTTAGGAGATCTCCTGATGGGTCTTTACCCTTTGGCTATCCCTATAGCTGTGGTAACAGGCCAAGCAGAGCCAGGGCCCATCTGCTGGCCCTAAGGCCAGGCCACACAGACACCGTAAAACCTTTTAAATTCCGAAGGTGGATTGCACAAGTGGAGCTACCTTGCCCAAGCAGGACTCAGCCCTTGCCCAGGCCTGGCAAACGTTGCCGACTCACTGGGTTACCAACAGGTAGGTCACACAGGTGGCTGGCATAACTAAGCATAACCAGAAAATCAGGAATTGCCAAGCAGAGAGACATGAATGCTTCTTTTTGTGAGCATGGCACCAAGACAGCCCAGGACACAGAGGAATATACAGAATTAAATAGGTGGACAGCTCAGTCCATGAATAATAATAAACCACAGCCTATCACTGTCACAGAAACTGGATAGATGACACTAAAAAACAATAAAGCCTTTTGATTTTGAAAATGAGCCATTTGAAAGTCTGGGAGACCCGCAGCTCTGACTGTACGATGTTAAGGGAATCGCTGCACTGACCAGAGTGCAAAAGTTGAGACAGTTTTGTTGATTTAAAGACAGAATGCCAAAAGAACACATAATATACTGTTGTATCTCTGGCTTAAACTTGAACTCAGCATAAATTATTTCAGGAATGTTTTGCATAGTCTCTTTTTATATCTCCAGTGCAAAATCTATTTTGATTGCATGGCCCTGGAATAAGTCTGTTATTTTTCACATTTTATCATTTTTGGAACCAGTATACCACAACACAGTTTTCTTATCTTTCAACCCATGCCCCCCTGCCCCTTAAGTCAAAAATAAAACACACTGCACCACTTGTAAAAGCAGAGAAACAGTCTAGAGTGGAAATCTCCATTCACTGAGGGAAGGTTTTGCATCTCCAAAGGAAAACAAAACAGAAGTTTAGACTGCAGTTAAGCTACCACGTATACTATAGTACTATTCCATAGCTTAGCCTCCTTCTTTAATGCAGCAAACGTTCAAAAGGCAAAGCTGAGAATTTTTGTAAAACATCACAGATTTACCAAAAAGATCATATACACAGCTGACACTGTACAGCAAGAACTTGAGATGACATTTACATACACCCTAATCCCAGTTCACCAGTATAACAAAAAATACAAAAAAAGATTCACACATATGAAAGAAGGAAAAGCGCATTTCATGTAGTAATTTGAATGTTGTATACATGAAGAACAGGAACAAGTGAAGTCAAAAAAAGGTTTATAGTTGGTGGCAGGCAGGAATATCCATTTAATGTGCCCTTTGCTTCTTCATATTATTCTTTTGTTCACAGAAACAACCCCTAAAGCCCTTCAAACACAAGTTTTTTTTACTGCATGCTATTAAGTAGTCAAACTTGAAGATAAAAAGGAAATGTTTTTTTAAGGACCTTCTCCATTTCTAAGGCAAGAGACCCACAAATGCAATGCTCTTACTAGGAGAAGGACTAAAGATATTTGAATTTCTAAACACCTCGGTAACCGGCCAGCTTTAGAACAAGGTTAAGATGAGAGGAAAATAAGTGGACACAAGGAAAGCAATGAAGGGTATCATTGGTGGAGTTTCTTGATCTTTCAGGTTTTCTTCCAAGGTACCCATCCCAAAGATCAGGAAAGTGCCCACAAAATACACTGCTGATGCAAAATTAGGTGACATTGAGAGCATACAGGGGGTAGAGGCTACACAGAGAAAAAAAAAGGAATAAATAGATTGATCCCAGAGTGACTGCTACTCTGCAGGTAGCCATCATGCTCTGCTATGGAGATACCTGCAATGCTAGCAAACCTCCACCCACAAGGAGTCCCACAGTCAGCAGTGACAAGGAAACGTGGAAATAATGATTTATTCCATGTGCTCCCGGACCAACTCAAAGCACTCTGCCCTTGATGCTCAACCCAGTAGGGTACTTTGATTGAATACCAGTAATGAACAGCTTGTAAATTCAGCCTTGAACGCTGCTCTTCTCCACATCTGTTTTTCCTTATCTCTATGTTGATATATTTCTGTCTTATTTACCCTCACCCTAAACTGTCATACATTTTCTTTAAGGGGCAGACCCTAAACAGCACATCATTCTTCTGACATGTAAGCTGCAAATCACCTCCTCTGCAATGCAATTAATTAAAAACCTTAAAAAGACAAACAAAACCCAGCATCCCTAGCCATATTTATCTGTGGTTTTGCTGATCAAACATCAACATGCATAAACAACATAAGGACCAGCTAAAGAAAATCAGATGCCCTGCAGAACCCGGCATATCTTCCCAAAATGTTTGAGTTGAACTATAACAGAATTAGTTTTAATTCTCTGTTCCAATTTCAAATTAGTTAAGAAAAATAGCTCAATGTAGAGTACTTCTTTCTAGTTTGTAAAATCAAGTCATCTTCATACCATGTTCTGATTTGCAGTCAGTTTGTAAAACTGGATTATTTAGTAAAACTTAAAGAATCCTTTCTTGCCCTTCCCAGTATATAATGGCATTACAAAACCTTAAGGAGATTCAGGTTTTTTCAATGCTTTAAATTCCCATAAGCTGTAATAGAGATTACTTTTGGTAAAACAAGATTCAACTTTGGAACAGTCATTTCACATCTGAGTCATTCCTGAAGCCATTCCCTCTGAGGGACTACTAAGGTGAGTACAGGTTAGACAATCAGACCAATTATTAATCTAATCTCTGAGAATACTCTTTATCATGCAATTCAATCATGAGACATGATTTAAGACTTTAGAGCAATATATACATCAGTCATGGCAATTTTGGGAAAGGCAGAAGGAAGGCGTTTGACCTTGCTAAATCTGGAAGGGATATGTGACATTTTAGCTGATAGACATGCACTAGCTGAAAGAGGATAGTCTCACATAGGCAAACATGTCTTCTCCCATTATAAGATTTTCCATAGTTTAGGTAACTATATCTTTGTCCTGTTTTTGCAATTCAGCTCACATTTGCAGAAGTCTGTATTTTCTAGATCACAACCCATACATTCTCTATCTTTGATGAATTAGGATTAATAATCAACAAAAGATTACAACAAAGATTATTTCAGTGGCCACCTACATCATTCACACACCAATTGCTCTTCCTGAACAAAGACCCTAATCTAGCAAATTTAGAGCTACTTAAAATCTTCAGAGAAAAATTCATGTAATTGTTCACACCCAAGGAGAAGGTCTGAGGTTTTGAACACACTAAACACTATGGAAAATAGTAGATACTCTTGGTTACTAAGCAATGCAAAAATTTCCAAAATATCAGCAACACAACAATTTTTATAATAGGGAGCAGTGTGTTTATTTAGCTAATTTTAAGAGAATTTTATTCAAAACTTCCTCCTCCCCTACCTTGCATATGCACATACTAGTCGAGTAACAGATTTTTTTTTTCCTGTCTTTTAAAATTGCTGTTGATGATGGATGAGCCACCATAGAACACACTGAACCTGATACCTTTTTCCAGACAAGGCAGGCAGCAGTTAAATACAGAGTTTAAGTGAATAAAGCTAGATTCACACAAGAGTAGTAAAGTACGTACTTAGAACTTGGTCTTTGCCTTAGGGCTTTTATCATCTTGTAGCAACTGGTTCAAATTTGCAGACTATTTTGGAAGCCATCTTATTATTCATGAACTTTGTGGGGGGGGACTTTTCTATTTGTCTCTGATTGCAAAATACTGTGCATATTCTATACAACCTGACTGAAGTTGCCCTATTTTACCATTACTGGCTAGTCAGAAGTGGCACAGGTGAATAGTACTCATTTGTAGTTTCAATGGTTTGTTTCAGTTTGAGGTCTGCATGGACATCGAACCTTCTCTCTACTTCATGATAATTACAGCTGTCCTCAAGGTTTTTTCCCTGGGTACACACAATACACATATCATTTGGAAATACATGATTCCTTAAGCATGACAATAAATGTCACTTATCAAACATCATGAATGTCTTCCTGAAGTCTGATCTCTCTTTAGCACAACTACATCCAACACGGTGCAGGAATTTTCAGAAAACCAGTGCCTTCAAAATAACCAATTGTTGATTTTAGTTCTGTGTGTGGAATAGCGTTTTTGAGGCGTCATTAATACACATGGGAACAGAAAATCTGTTATAGATGCTCCTCCTGAGTTAATGGAGACAGTACCTCTGAATGCTTACATAATAGAAATGTATATGCAACATATACTTTATATATTTACGCACATGTAAATACATTAGACTATGGGCTTAATATTGACGGGCTGACAGAGCTGAGGTTGTTCAGCTTGGAGAAGAGAAGGCTCCAGCACTGAAAGCAAGTTTATAAAAAAAATAGAGAGTGACTTTTTTACATGGGCAGATAGTGATAGCTCAAAGGAGGATGGTTTTAAATTTAAAAGGAGAGTTGAATTAGATGTTAGGAAGGAATTCTTTACTCAGAGTGCGGTGAGGCACTGGACCAGGTTGCCCACAGAAGATGTGGATGCCCCATCCCTGGCAGTCTTCAAGTGCAGGCTAGGTGGGACTTTCGGTAATGTGGTCTAATGGAAGGTGTCCCTGCCTGTGGCAGGGGAGGTTGGAACTTGATGATCCTTAAGGTCCCTTCCGACCAAAATCTCTCTATGATTTTATAATGCTGATTGTCTTCCTTCACAGCTCATTAAAACAACCAGTATCCAAAATTATGCCTCCTAGCTCAGGTTTGTCAAATTAGACCTTTAAAAGGTTTAGTATTGCAATCTTAAGAAGAACAGTGAGAATATGAGAGCAGCAAATTCTTTTTTTCAGCTGTCACCAACAAATATCAGAATTTTAAGGAGTTCTTCAGAGTGGTGGGGAGGGGTGCATAAAACTCCACCTAAGATAGTTCCTTGGCAGACAATATTATTTACTAGACTACTGCTTTAAGTGGTTATAATTTACAGTAAAAGCATAAGGCTGTGCCAGCTTTTAATTTCCAGTTAACACAGAGAAAAGCAACACATTCATTTTAAGGTACAAGAGTGCAAGAAAAGAAAAGGTGTTGTGTATCATCTGCTTAATGTCTGAAAGAATTCTTTAATTCTTTTGTTATTAAAAATCAAAAAAACATAGGTTCCTATGATAACAGATGTTGACTTACACCATCAAAACAAATCTTAATGGTTACAATGTTGCTGTTCATCACCACGCAGTTCAAATGGAGCCAGAAAGCAAAAAAGCATCTCCCTCTCCTCAAAACCACATATTTCATTAGACCCATTGTAAGAAATACTAACAAAGGAAGTCTAATATTTTGACAAACTCATAGTGAAAAAGATGGTTGACCTTGAATTATACCCTATTACAGGAAAGCTAAGAAAGCATTATAAAATATAGTTGATATTTTTTTGACATTAGGATTTTCAAATAGTCTGCCCTTGATTATAGGCCATTGAAATAGCTGAATATTCAGGAGCAGACATCTTCACCTGAGTGCAGAACCACATGGAAAGATTAAAGCAAGGGGAAAGCTCTTCATCCTTTCTTTCCACTCCAGGCTCTACCCCTCCCACATCAAGTGCCAAGTCAGCTCTGAACAGAAGCATCTGCTGGTCCTGCTGTGAAGAGTGGAGCCCACCTGTTTCACATCCAGCCCGTTCCCTGCTCTGCAGCCTCTGCAGGGTGACTTGTCCAGCTCTGACCCTCAGCTTCAAAGCCTGCTCTTACCCTGTGGGGCACAGACATCCCTGAAAGGCACGAGTGCTCTCTAAATATTTTGAGAAGACTAATAGATATTTTTCCAAGTTCTTTTTGCTTTCAGTCAGAAAAAAAGGTGGACTTTTTACCTTTTCTGGCCACAGTTTGGGAAAAATGTTTAAAAATCAAGCCCATTTTATTTTCTGTTTTTATCTGTCCAGGGTTTTTTATGGTTTTTTGTTTGTTTGTTTGTTGTTTTTTTTTTTGGGGTTTTTTTTTTGGGGTGGTTTTTTTTTTTTTGGTTTTGTTTTGTTTTGGGGTTGTTTTTTGTTTGTTTGTTTGTTGTTTTTTTTTTTGGGGTTTTTTTTTTGGGGTGGTTTTTTTTTTTTTGGTTTTGTTTTGTTTTGGGGTTGTTTTTTGTTTGTTTGTTTTGTTTTTTGGGGTTTTTTCTTTCCAAAGATAAGCATTCAGTCCCCTGGAGCTCTTCTATGAAATCAAAAAATGACAAACAGAAGCCTGTATTTGTCTTATATACAAAGAACTGACAAGGTTTTGTACAAGACAGCCCTTTGACAAGATTCTTGAAGTGCCAGTTCTTCACCAAAAACTTATTTCTTTCAAAAGAAAACAAAAGCTTAAATAAACCAATGAATAAGACTTATCCCCTATTAGTATACAAGTCTGCATAATATTTATACACTTGGTTGCTCATACACCTGATAAAAGAAAATAAAAGACACAAAGGAAGACAAGTAAAAATAACCTCAGAGTATTCAAAGATTTTTGTAAGGGCTACACCCTTGCTGACATTTAAGGAATTTCTGATGATACAGAGTTTTCTGACGTTAAAGCAATTTCTGACTAGGACTTTCATCAAACCACTGTGGGCTGCAGTTACCACAAAATTGTTTCCTACTCATTGCATGTTATTCCATGGCAACTGGCATGATTGCCAGAGAAAGCATTTGCATGTGTTAAGTGTACATTGAATAAAATCTCACAGTGGGAACCCATTGCTTCAGTTCTCTAGCACTTCACATGCATATCGAATACACACACACAAGCACAAACTGCAAAATATGTAATTTGAATTTCTCATCACGGCACATTAAAGGGTGATTATCTGTACAGTTCCTGTTCAAAGTAATTGCATGAGTTTGAGCTCTGGGAAGAAGCACCACAACATTTGTCATCTCAAGCTTACTTTCTATTATACGCTATGAAAGCAAGCAATCTTGCACCTTTAAAAATCTTTCCTCACCCTTTCATGTGACCAAGCCAATAAATTTTTAAAAGGTGGTAGCAGCAAAGACACAGAAAATAAATATACCAGGTATTTTAAAATAAAACTTCATGACAAATTCGGTTTGAGAAATGGCTGCAAAGCCTGGAATCAATTTGATACTGTGCTATATGAAAATTCCTGTTCCTCGCTACCCCATTCTTGGTCTCCAGGAGGTTTGGGTGGGCGGACAAGGGGAGAGCGTTAATTGAAAGCAGTACAACTCTGCCTGTGAGGAGTCAAATGGAAGAAACTGTTTGCCTCTCTGACTTTAATGTGAGCAAAACCTAATCCAGACACGATTGTTCTGAGGGCCTAAACGCTCCCTACACAGCACCATGTGGAGTGACAAAATTCTGAAATTGACCCTGTATTCCTATGAGGTCAGAGCTCAAGAACTAGACTGAAATTTTAAGCAAGACAGACACTTTTATGTCTTTTGTCCATGAGAATTACTATGTCTTGGCAGAATAAGCTTCTGTGTATATAGAATATGTCCAAGAATAGGTAAGTCTAGCTTTATAAACAAGGAAAGGAAATTAGGTTGTTTTTCAGTACCTGCAATACTTATTAATGAGCATGTATTAATATGCAATTATCCTCTTGGGAAAGCAGGAGCAATTTTCATTACATAATTGGGAGTCAGTTATTTATGATGTACTTGCAGATCCTGCCAAGCACAGATTACCAGCAAGGGAGCTCTACCCCTGACTTCAGTTGTAGTGTGACACATTAAGACATGCAGAAAGCAGAAGGCCCTAGCTATGCTGCACATCACTTAATTCCTGCCTTCAAGGTAGAGTACGGTAATTAAGTGCTAATGCTTACTGGAATTTCCAGTGGAAATTCAGGCAGTCACTCCTTGGCAGAGCCACAAACATTTTTTGGTTCTGCAGTTCCACAAGAGTTCAGTATGAATTAAAAGGAATGCACGTGATATGAATGGACACTCCTGATCATATAATATTTATTTTAATGTTCATGAATCAACATCAGATATGAAAAGTTTTTTATTCTATAACACATACTCTAATTACACCCCACGTGTGACTTGTAACATTCAGGCTGAAGTTAAAGTGTCCCAGAATGTCCAGGAAACTCAGTTCTGCAGTTGCATTCCAGTCCAAGAGCAAAACAGAGAAAACTTGTGAGGGCACAGAACCCTGTGTTGACAATCAGATTTTCAGAATCACTAAGTGCTATGCTCCAGTGGCTCTGACTGAATCAGTAGTTAAGCAACATTTGAAAAACAACTTCCCTCAGATTTGAGCATGATATTCAGTAAACAAACTGCAAATTCCCCAAGTCTACCACTCATACCTGGTTTTACCCATTTTATTTTTGCAATAGCAACTGTTGGGCTTGAACAGCATTTGCACAGACTTGAATTTCCAGTCTCACTCTTGCAAATTGTGTCAAGAGATTGAGGTTACTTATCTGCATAATCCATTTTTAAGTGGTAGCACTGGACCTATGCTAACAAGCTCATTCCCTAGTCTACACTCCTTGTCCTCGTTTCTGGGCAGGTCACAGCAGAGATAGATCGGCAAGAAATAAATTAAAAAAAAAAAAACAAAACAAAAAACAAACAAACAAACAAAACAAAAACCNCAAACAAACAAAAAAAAAAAAACACCAAAAACCATCCTTGGCTGGACTGCTGTACTTGTATTCATTTTCCTTCTGTCATACCCTTATTTTGGTAGCATGGAATTTGCTTCCCAGTGTGTAGGAACATGCAACATTTCTGCATAGCTTTTTGCTGCAGCTGAGTGAAGAATGGCCTGCTAATGCACGTTATCAGTGCATAGGATTGTTCATCTTCTCTTCAGGCCTTTTCTTTCACCTATTTTTTGAGTTTGTGTGTAAATTTGGCCCTTCAAGATTTGCTGACAAAATACATGCAAGTAGAGCAGAATAATAATTCCAACTGCAGTGGTTAAAAACACATGCAATTTTTCATTTTTTTTAATCTCAGATGTTGAAACTCAAAAAAATCCAGTTTTCTTTCCCCGAGGTGTAATGAAAAGCTAACTCTTCAAATAAAGCAAAAATTTCTTATTAAAAAACACCAACCTTGATCAAAACAGCATTTTTCTATTAAAAAAGTTTCTTATGAAAACTTTCAATCATCTCAATGTTTCTTGGATGCTAAGTATAGAAAGGATGTTGTGGTATTTTACAAGAAAAATGAATAAGAGGCTTGTTATCAAAACCTCAACATTTTTAATCCAGATGTTTTTAATTCAGGCAAAACAAGCAAGAAGAGAGAAAAATGGGAAAGAGACAAACAGAAAGCTTTAAATTAGTAAGAGAAAATGGATCTCCTAGAGAACAAGTTGCAAATAATTGAAATTAGATGGGATAATTAGTTTGGTGAAAACATAAACCAGGGATATATATGAATAAGCTAAAGACTTGTTTCCACACGAATATTTGTGCATTCATGAAAACAGCGAACATCAACTACATTAAAGAATGATACCACTTATATTTCATTCAGACAAAGGTATTTTATTCTGCTTTAGATATTTAAAGACTTTTCAAAGTGATAGTCTACAGAATATAATATCAAAAGGTCAGAGGCTGTTCTAACAAATATATACCTGGACATTTTCTGTGAAAACAGCTTTAGAGGAAGGGTCTATTGAAAGATATTACTGTAGCACAGTATCAGGAGTAAATAATAATCCTCTGAAGAAATCCAGGTCTTCTCAGTTTTTACACAAGTAGATAAACAATTGATGCAATTTATTTTTATTTTTTAATCACCACCTTGGTTTCTACTTACGTTGCAAAATAAATGGCTTACTAAATCTCTCTCAGTGCCAGTATAACTTTTTTAGGTCAGTCTGTATGTTGGATTTAGCTTTCGCCACATCCTGACCAGGGCAAACTAGAGCCATACAGTCAATTTTGTCTAAAAGGCAGGGAACTAGTGACAAGAAATTAAAGCTGTTCCTAGAAAAGGAGAACATATAGTTTGTGTCACTCATGAAGATATTGTCATGCTGCTCTGGCACACAGAAAGCAGAATATCCTCTGTTAAAACAGGATACAAAGACAGGATAGACAGAATAAAATTCTCATGTATAATTATGGCTGTATCCAGTACAACATAGGAAACTCACCGTACTGGTTTAGATTTGGCCTTCCAAATGTCCTTGGCTGCTTAGTGCTCTTTCCAGAGCCAAACCAGGGCATTCTTGGCTTCAGTTAAATTTGTGTTAGCCCAGCACACCCCTGTCATCAGTTCCCTCGACACTGAGTTGTCTTTGTAAACCGAGGAAAACAGGATATCTGCAAATAAAAAAAAAAATCACAGCATCTTATTGTGAGCTTGAAGTACATGTGTCATTTCTTTATGGACACAATCCAGTACGTTTACCTATTTTCCAAATTTAAGTAATACAAATCAAGTAAGTCTCTTGGTCAGAAGAAGAGGTTACTGGCTATATATGAAAACTGATTTTAATTTTCATCATCTTGGCTTACAGGGAATCTATTTGGAACCGTTTTGAGAAGTTTTCAGGAGGTAAGCTTCTTAAAATGCTTTGCAATCAAATATAGCAGTGTAGTGTAGTCCTACAACATGCATGATAACACTGAGGGAATATCCTGCAGCTATTGCTGTGAAACTATTGCATCCCTCTAACGATAATTATATATAAATTACACAAATCTTATATACAGATTTCCCAGAAGCAAATGTTGTCATGCTTCCCATCACCAACAGGAAATGGATCCATGATAATATGAACATAGAAAGTGGAATTATTAATTCTGCTTAATAAGAATGTCTTGAAGTTGAGAGCTCTTCCTGTCTTACAAAACCATCATTTTACTGGATGAACTGTTCTCTGGAGTTGCCTATCCCATAAACCAAGTCAAGGGAGAGCCCAGCCAACTTGAACCATACCCATTAACTTTCTAGAAAGTTAAATGAAGTCCATCAGTTCTTCTCAAAGTCTCATTCATTCCAAAACAGAGCATTACCAGAGCTGCAAAGAATTGCAGAATCAACAAAATGCTGCCTAGCTCCCCACCCTCTCTGTTACAGGGCACCTGCACATTATTTGTGTTAAGTATGAGGGAGAGAACATGACCCTCTGGGAACTGAATCCTGAAAATATGAGACATCCATTGTTTTAAATGGAGCAAAGAGAAGAGAAGAGAACAAAAGTTGATTTTGCAGGACTGAAACTTTAGATCTATTACGAATACTTTTTATCATATTTAAAGTCAAACTACAAAGTTACATCCAGTCCCCCATATTTGGAAGTGCTAACTTAAATACCCATCAGCTTCAATGGAAACACAATTCCACCTCACCACACCACCATCTAGCACAGTTAGTCTGCAAAGTCAGCTCAGACCAATTTCAGAGAACATAGATCTTTTCCAAATTTAGGATTAAAGCCTTAATTCTGCTGCATAAAGGAAAGTTTGTAGAATCAATGGCAACAACATAAAGGACTGAAAAAGCATCAGTTACATCCTGTTCCTTATACACACTCTACTTGAATAAATTCCTCACTGTTAACTTTTCCAACACTCAGTTTTCTTTGAAGATGAGACAAATGGCACAATTTTAAGATGAGTACAGCCCAAGATACACTTTGTAGCTTTGCTACCCAGTTAAACTGAATACAAGCCAACTCTGCAGTCACAGATCGTGCTATTGCTTTGAGAGTATCTAAACCACTCTCACTATTTCTAGAGAACAAGTAGAAGGAAAACACCTCTATGATCACCTTACATTATTCATATGAAGAATTATTAGGCTTGTCACCCCCAGTGTAGTGCATAGGCAAGACGAGTAATGAACAATTAAAGCTAATTTGAGAGGGGATGACAAAACCCCCTCATGCATAAAAATCTGCTTAGCTACAGACAAAACCTTTTCATGCTGTCCCAAGTGCTGCCTATATATAGATATGGAATACATCACTTTCTCATTTCCCTTTGTATTAAGAAGAGTTTACTTATAGAATGCCTAATGATACATTTCAAGTTTATTTGCAGAATCTGTAAAATCTTGTAATTAATTTAAAAAATCACACTGAGAGACTTCATTGCAAGGTTTTTTCCTCCCAGTCTATTGAGTTTTTCTTATGTATTAAATGTGTCAACAAGACTGGATCTCCAGAACAGATTGCATAAATATTAACATAGACAGGTTCCTAACCCAACTTCATGTGTACATGCATCCTAGAAGAAATAATTGGGCTTGAACTATTTATTGGAGTTAGGGAAAAACGAGCAGAAGACTTAATTTGAGGCACAGATTACTTCAGAATTTGCCCTTTGGTCAGGGCACCCCAAAAAAGTTTTCAATCATAGGATCATGTCAAATGTTAATGGGTTTCACTTAAACTTCAGTTCAGTAGTCTGAGCTATTGAATTTTTTTTTTTTTAAATCATATCCTAATAAGAAAAATTCAGCTTAAATATCTTCCTTGCTAGTGCATTATGGTGACACCAGAGTGACGGTACTTTGCAATTACACCAGAAAAAACACATCTTTGGATTGTTCCTTCCCAGAGCAGGTCTCATAGAGCTAACAAAAGTACAGAGGAGGGCTACCTGCACAACCTGCTACTTGGAACAACTTACCTACAAGTATTGATCACAGAGACTTGTGCTCCCTTTTCCAGCCTGAGAAAACATTTATGAAGTTGTATAACTTTACCAGCACATTCAGTGTTAACAGAGAATGAACAATGATGATGCTTCCCATTACAAGAGTTACTCAAGAGCAACACAAAATAGCAGTGGCCAGGCTAAAGCTTTTCGGGACATAGGAACAGTCTGTTTACTACCGAGCATTTTAGACATAAGAGGATAAACCACTTACATGGTGATGGCTCTGACCCTGCAGCTTAAACAAAAGTTGCTTTTACATACAGAATTAGTGTGACTTCCCAAAATGTTAAGAGAGCATTTTTAGTCACACAAATTGTTTAGCTTCTATTAACCAAACCTACCAGATTCAGAAAAGCTTTCATTTGTAGTCTAAGCTCTCCAGGACATAAGAACAGTCTGTTTACTACAGAGCTTCTTAGACATAAGGGGATAAACCAATTATGTTATGATGGATCCGACCCTGCAGTTCAAAGAAGGGTCAGACAGTAGTGTTTAACCTGTATGTATTGGATTTAGCCCCAGCAGTCAACTTTTGCTTAGGTAGCCATTAAGCATGCATAGATGCAATTCTATCAAGAGTGGTGTGCTTTAGAACCCACCTCATTGATTTTTTCCTCCATAGAAATCCAGTCAAAAAAAGACACAAAATGCGTCTGCAGGATTCTTCACAGGTCCAAAGAGGTGAACCCACTTGTCTACTTGTCTACCTTCATGTCACTGCTACATTACAGAAACTGGTAAAGATTGCAGCTTCTGGAGGAAAGTGCCAGGGTAGTCTTTGTAATTCTGCAGATTTCTAGAAAGAGAGCCTTTAAGCCTGATACTGTTAAGTTCATAATTGTCCAGATTTTTAGGGCCAAAATTCAAATAAAAATGCAAATCAAAGTTTTCTTGTTGGAATATCAATGAATTAGTCTACAATACTGATTATGAGGCATTTGTATTGTGGTAGGCCAACTTTCTGCTGTTGTGTTGTGTATCACTTGGATGGAGCAAGAGGGTACTTCTATCTAAGAAGCTTTCTGTGTAAATAAAGATGGAAACAAAGAAGATACAGAGGTAGGTTCATTAATATGCAAATGGCAGAGTTGGAATCAAGGTAATCTACTTCCAGAAAATCATGTGAATATAGTAGTACTAGAACCACAAAATAAAACTCACTCTTTTGGTACCAAACAATGTGTTTATATATAATATATTGCTATGCATATTGAGTCATGATGAAAATGACAAGTTTTTTTAAACCACTCCGCACTAATTCCATCAAATACAACTGTGCCAGGATCCAAACCCACAAAGTCTGGGACAAGAAAGCTCTTTTCTTTTTCCTTTATCATCTAAAAGGTTCTTTCTTGCCTTCTTTCTCATGCCACAGGGTGCTGCCTTCCAGCCTATAAAGGCACAAAATATACTACAGGAACTATAAATCTCTCCCTCATATATGTAGAAAACTAATTTCCTATATTACTTTTTCCAATCAACTCTCTGCTTTTCATTAAGCACAGCATATAATTCAAAAATACATTTGGGATAAAAGTCTGAGAACTTTCTAAGAAAGACCCTCAGGTGGCTGAAGAGTAAACCAGCATGCAAGCAGAGAGATTTCCAAGAGCTACTTGACATAAAACAATTAAATTGGTTCAATCATTTGAGCTCAAGCTCAGTTACAATTGTTAAACTCCAGATTCATCATGTACATGAAGTACTGGATTTTAAAACCAGTAAAGGATATTTGAATAAAGTTAATCCCTAATCTATTTGCTTCCCAATGGCCACAGACACTTTTACACTAGAACTTATTTCTTTAGAAATAGTTTACTCTTCTATTTCTCTAAGTGCATGTCAAAATATTTCTAGTTCATCACTGATTTTTGCACTACAGCAGCACCCAAGAACCCTGTCACCAAGCAGGGCAGCTTTGAACAATACTGGCTTGGACAGTACATGTTCCCAAGAGCTCATGTGCGGAGAAAACAAATCTCCTAACATAGCATCTGCTACATAAAAGAAACATGGTTTTAATTTAAGCAGTTTAGATTTTAAAAATCCATTGCACTTACTTGTTTGCAAATAGTGTTGGCTGATGAATGGCATCTGTACAATGGATAAATGCTAATATGACATTATTTCTGCATGTGTTTGACAAACTGTTAGACAGTGATGCTAAAAATGGAACGTTATTTATTTTGAAAACTGGATGGAGAACAGATCTTTTAAGTTGTCTTTAAAGCTTTTACAGCTTGATCTACATTTGCATTCACAATTAGGGCAAGGGGGTGGATTGGAGGAAATCTTCCAAACATTTTTGGCAAAACAGCTTGGTCAAAGTGCCTTTTTTCTTTAAAAAAGGGGGCGAAACAAATGAGGTTTTTTGCTTTATATAGAATATATCAGCCCAAATCTGTAATTCAAACATATTTCCTTTCCTTTCTCCCAAGATTTTGAAGCAACTTATTTCTTCTCACACATTTCTATGCTGGCCAACCAATTAATTACTATGCTTTGTATTTAAGGCACTAAAGAAAAAAATTAAATAGCCTGGACCCAATTAATACAGAATTTAGGTAGCATGCAGCTGTTTACAACAGTATCTTCTAGGCTGTGCCTTCTCTAAATTACAGATCCTGTATCTTTAAGCCCTCTTTTGTCTATTGCAGAATGTTTCCAATATAGCTCCCCTCTTTAAGAAAACTACCTGGAGTCTAGCAGCATTTTTTGGGGCCAATTTTTTTTACCTACCTATAAATATTAGTTAAATTCATTCAAAGTTTTATATTTGTAGGAATACAAAGCAATAAATTGATTTTTAAATCCTGCTGGTTCACGGCTCCCATGTGCCGCATGATTTTGATTAAGGTGTCTGCGCTTTAAGAAAGAAATCCCTGAGCAGAAAATAACCAAAAATTCATGGTTAGCTAAACCCTTTAAATTTAGTTGAACAGAGTAAAAATAATTAAACATATCAACTGTCAGCAAAATATTAGAGGCTCCCAGCAGATACATTTTGAACATTGTATAAAACCCCAGAATGGTTTTAAAACACTGTAGTCTTTATTAGCAGACACTGTTCTCCAGTTCACGAATACAAAGTACACAAAAAAAAGAAAGGTGAGAGGTAAGTTTTGCTATCACGTGATCTTTCTCAGATTGTGAAAAATAAGGGATAGGCAAGGGGTTATAATAAAACTAACCATGGCCTCTTAAATTGTGCACACTGATGAAGATTTGTAGCTGATATGCCACACATAGCTACAGTTCTGAAGATCTGAAACTTCTTTATCTCAAATACAATTTTTTTCTCCTGTTCTTTTGGTTTACATTTGAAAGTCGACAGAGGTGCCAACCCACAGCTTATTCAATAACTTACAGAAATAATTTTTCTTTACAAAAATGGGCAAAAAATTATTTTTCTTCTTTAGAATCAAATTTAGAGACTTTGACCTGTTGTGCACAGACGTATTTTCCATAAAATTATTCAAATTGAATGCCTTTCAGATAAAAGCATTTCTTTATGGCTTTCTAACTACTCTAAAAAATAATAAATAAAAAATTATGGCTGCAGATGGTACATACACTGCCTTCCACTGAACGTTGAAGTCTCTTATTACAATTGGACAGGGAAACTGCAAGTTTTCTTTTAACATCAATTCCTTCCCTTGGCAGTTTTTTCTGTCACTGTGTTCATGTTATTTTAAAACACTTTCATTTGATCATTCAATATTTTCCACCGCTGACTAGGTGATGAATAGGCTTGCCACCTGGCTCAGCTTCCCATCCCCTCTCCCAGTCTGAATATTTCTTTACACACGAAAGCCAAAGGAAATGGAAAAACTGCCAGAGGTATTTTTTAATGCCTTCAACAAACAAAAATAAAAAAAAAGATTCTGTACAGACATGAAAGTCAAGACCCTCTCTGGGTCCATCTGTCACCTCCTCCCTTGCAAAAAGTAATTCCTACATTTAAGCCAAAATTAATCTCAGCAGAATTTTAAGGAAAAATATTGATTCAGTCTCAAACCATTCAGTTGCTTCTTCAAGGATCTATTTCTATCTTGCTGAATCCTTTTCACATATTTTAGTGCTTTCTCAGCTTCCTCTATGCAGCATTTCGTTTCCCACTTTTCTATTTCACTTTTTTCTTTTAATATCACTGTTGAAATAACAAATCTCTTCTGCTCTTCCTACCTTTCAGGTTGCTGCAGTGCCTGTCTCCTGTAGCTCCATCTCTGCTTCATCTCACCTTCTTTTCCTTTAACTTCCAACTCTGCTTCTGCATTTTCTCTCTCTGTCATTCTACCACATACATACTCAAGATAACCCGAAAACAAGTGATCCCCATGGATTCCTTTTACAATTCATCTTCCTCTTTGGCACCTACAATAATTGATTACTATATCAACAATCCTAGGATACATCCTAGGGTGGGTAACACCCACCACCCAATAATCTATAAATGTACTACCAACCACCGAAGAATCTACACATGATGATGGTCTCCACCATCTACTCAGGACTGACAGAATTCCCACGGCTCCTTAGAGAAGAGTCTGCACTTCCTGAGGATGCTTCTCCAGTGTAACTACAGCATCTTCCACATTCCTAAGTCAGGAGTCACATTTGCTATTAGTTACTATTCAGTTCCCATAAGGAAAAAATCTCCTCAACAAAGTACAAGCGAAAACCTTGGAGTACACCCCTGATAAACCTGTGCAAAGCAAATGCACAGTAGGATTGGATATTCTTGCACAATGTCTTTGCACTGTTACACCACAGCAAACTCAAAGCAAAGCTTTATTAAATTAACCAAAACAAATCCAGATCTAAAGAAAAATTTTCCATGGACTGTACTTGGAGGAGGACAACATTTAAATTAAGTCTTCAGTGAAAAACCTCATACATTATCTGCCTCCTCACACCATATCTCCCTTTAAAAAGAAATACAAAAAAATAAACCAACATTATTAATTCAGGGAGAAAAGCTATATGAATCCCAACTCCAACATCTAGATCTTGAAGGCTTCATGAAACTTCTTACCTGGTGATATCAGACCATCAGCTTCCTCAAAGGGAATTAATTTACTGTGAACAGTTCTGCAGAAAGGATGACTGTGTTTCATTTTAAGAGACTTATTCCAGCTAATGATCCTGCCCACATATAAAAAGATAAGGATACGAAATATCCATATTACAGTGCTGAATAGTTATAATGCTGAATGTTCTAATCAAAACTCCTTTTCAGAGGAGAGTGGGCAAGCACAAAACTTGGATTTTGGATAACTTTTGGGTTATTCCCCCCATCATGACCACTGGTACATTTCTATGTGGAAAAAGACTTTCTAGTTTGCTTAGAAAAACTGGTCCCCATCTTCAGCTCCATTTTAACAGCTTTTCCGTTGTATCACAAGTGTATTTGGGCCATGAGAAGGAGCTTGTGTTGTTCTGAGAACATTAGAACAATTATATCCTAGTCATACCAAACTGTTTCAGAATATCCTGTAAACTTCATACAAAAGCTGCAGGGAAAAGCATGGGAAAGAGGATCTAGTTAAGGTGCCTCTCAGATTTTCATATCTCTGCCTGCTTATTCCGAGTCTGTAAGGCTAAAATAGTTGGCATGAAGTAAAAGAAAGTTTAGTTTCCAAATAAGAGCTGCTGAGTCCTCAACCTTGACAGAGATTGCCTGTAGCTTGGCCCAAACAGATGCTCTAGATATCCAACAGTCACCATTTTACCTTTACTGCCTTGTTTTACTGCTCCACAACTGTGTTACATCTGAATCACAGAACCATTTATTAGAAAAGCCCTCCAAGACCATGGAGTCCAACCATTAACCCAGCACTGCCAAGTCCACCACTAAACCACGGCCTTAAGCACCACATCCACACAGCTCTTAAATACCTCCAGGGATGGTGACTCAATCTCTTCTCTGGCCAACCTATTCCAACCAATGCAGGTCTGCCCTTACTTCTGAAATACTTTTAGACAATGAAAACTCAGACTTTAGCAGCACAATTTTTTCCACAGTGAGAGGTTAACACACTTTACTTGCTGCATAGTCTCCAACACAAGAAAATCTCTCCCTTCTGCTATGGTGAGACACAGATAGTATGCCAGTTTTCACACTTCATCACAATTCTAATTCCAGTTTTCTAAGGAGTCTCTCTTCAAAGTAACAAGTCCCGAGTTGAAAGTCCTAGTATTAAAGGTATAACTTGAATAAAATTTAGGAGAAAAAAGAATCAAAATTGTGTTTTGGTAAGGAAAAACAGATTTCTACCTAGTTAATTCTGGGTTTTAAAAATGATAGGAGTGTGAAATTTGGCATAGTCAGTAAGCTAGGGTTGCACAAAGTTGAAATTGCAACCACTCTCTATGTCCATGAGGTAGAAGTAATTTTATGACAACCTTTGGGGGTTATTTGGATCTTGCACTTATCTTTTATAACAGTCATTCTACTAAATAAAACGTGTTCTGCAAGTTGGTTACCTCACTCGTGCTGATTAAATCATTACATCAGATGTTCCCACAGACCTGGGTGGCAAACATTGATCAACACCAAGGTGGTAAGCATGGATTATCCAGGTGTGTCTGTGAGGATTTGGTAGCAAATAGGCTGTGTCTGCATTTCTGCAGAAAACCTTCCTGAAAATTCAATTCCAGCTTGCATTTAATTCTTACATATACCTCCTGTGTCACCAGTACCAGACAATACATGGAAGCACTGACTCCATTTTACAGAGATAACTTAGAGGACCATTGAAGTCAGAGAATGAAAGAAGGACATAAACCTCAGAAAGTCAGTGCTCAAATCAGCAATGTTGTGTCTACACAAAATTTCCCGTTCCAGTGACTGGCACATCCTGCATTTCAGGTTTCTCTTGCTTGTTAACAGAAGACCTGTCTCCTGCTTTTCTGCCAGGACTTTATATCTGGCCTCAAAAGTAGCAACAACAGCTTCACTGCCCAGTAGCAGTGGTGCCTCACTAGAGCCCTGACGTATCCTTCAGCCCTGCTTAGCATCGTTCACCTCTGGGCTGTCTCTCCATCATTTCTTGTTCAGGAAAACCGTGTCTTTGCTGGTTTGTCTTTGCCAAGTATTTACAAAAAGATCAGCGATTCACATAAAACTGAAAAGACACCTTGCTATCAGAGATGTGCTTACCTTTTCGTGGCAGCATAATGTTCCCTCCAAACCTCCAAGCTATTCAGACCAGATATTTTGGCTAAAGAGATCCATAACCCTAACTGCATTTGGCGCAGTTTCCTCTCTAGGGCATCTCTAAGTTTATGTACATTTGTGTCTTGCTCTGCAAAATGAGTCCTGCATGGTTCAGTCATAAATCACAACATGCAATTTCCAAAGTGGTGGAAGAGCAAACATAAACGCTATCATTAAAACACAGTTACTGCCAAAGCTGAATTTTTCATTTTTAATCCTGTTTCCTAGTTTTGAACACAGTGTAAACTTCTAATGAAGTAAGCATTTGTATGTACGCTTATATTCAAAAGTAAAAATATAAGGAGTCAAAAATTTATAGCAACACAAGTCACAAAGATAAGACATAGGGAGAAGAAAAAAAGGGGGAATAAAACTGAATAGCCTCAAGGCAACTTCTAATCTAAAGTTATAAAAATTCTTTGTAGTTTTATTAATTCCACTGCTTAAGAAAGATCTGCAGTCTGTTTTCAGTAAAAGCTATATGGCACTTCATAATATATCAGACAGCAATTAAGTCAGCAAATGTGCCTACAGCATTTTGCGTTAGAGACATGTTCTGAGAACTGCAATGTGCCAGATGAACACAGATCTACAAACCAGTCTCACCTCACAAGCTTGAAATGTTCATACGAAGTAAACAACATGTTTGGTACAGGGAATTTTAAAGCCTAAACAAAAGCCTTATGAGCACATTAAATCAGGTCAGATACCAAACAAACTACACACTCAAATAGCAGTGAGATGCCGACAAATATCCTCTTTAGCCACTACAGCACATAATGAATGCTATCCCCTAAATTAAGAGCTCTCTGCTTTAATGCAGAAATTACTGCCCTTAACAGTTTTCAGCCAGAATTCAGGTTGCAAGAGGGATAGAAAGACAGGACTAACTCCTGCCATTAGAAACAAGAGACACACATGTTTGTCTGTTTTGGTGGTCATTGACACAGCAGCTATTTACCAAGAGAGAACAAACATAACACCTAGGCAGAAAAATGTTTGTTTACACTGCACGACAAATGTGAAAAGTTTAATTTCTCCATTTTTACAGGAATAGGCTTTGCAAACACAGCTTTAATACCAGTTTGAGATACTAGGTCAAAAATGCAGGATGCCCAGCATCAGAATGAAAATTAACTAGCACTTGCGTATAGATCTACTATGTAAATGGAAGTAGACTGGCCGATTTCCAGAGAATCAAGAGATGATTGTACTGAAAAAAAGTCTTTCAAGAGGACAAACGCAAGAAGAATGTGTAGAAAATTCAGAAGAAAAATTTTTCAGAAAAAAATTGCCAAACTGAATTTTGTAGATGAAGAAAGGCAATACTGAACAGTACCAGAGCTAGAACTTACAATCAAAACCCTAAGAAAGTGCCACTTTTTAACATTTATTTCACAGTCCAATTTTACAAATTATTACACTCAAAGGATGTTAAAATCTCTGAAAGAAACTCCTCTAACTCCTCTGAATGACACTTATTGTTAAAACCACGTGTAGCTGTTTCTGATACATTGCTACAGCACCTCGCTTCATTTCAGTTCTATTAAAGTAATCCCAGTAGAAGAAAGCCTACACACAATCACTTGAAGTGATTTGGGAATTTCCTCATGTTCCTGCAGAGTACTTAAAACAAAACAACAAAAATCCCCATATGTTTCAATTCCAATGTCTTTAGCACTCACATAAGTATGTGCAAACAGTAGAGGAAAAGACAGGAAATTATTTCTATGACAAACACCCAAACATTCTCTAAAGAAAAGTTAAGATTACTAAAAGAGAAATATTTCAGGAGACTATATTCACAATCTCATGCAAAGTGATTTTTTATGTGTAAGCCTGTGTGCTTCACAAATCAGCATATGATAACAATGATTTTGATTTACAGAACAGTTCTCTGCCAGCATACACAGCACAGATTGATTATCAGTGTCTGGCAAGAACACCCAACAACTGTACCTAGAGCTTTAGCTCTCAGTTACAACAGGTGAATTCCCAGGGTTCCACATGTGGATTTTTAAAATATCCATCTGACTGTATGATATCAAGCACTTCCCTACCAAGACATAAAAAGTTTCTTAAAATTCCACTTAGTGAGCTTGTACAGTAAAAATGTAAACAAAGTATATTCAACCATTTCACCCTATGCTTCAGAGAGGCAGGGTAAAAACCTAATCCGATTTGTATAACATATACTAAGGATACAGTGGGGGGAAAACCCCACAAACAAAGTATTACAGGAACAAATATCACTCATTTAGGCTACACAAGTAACGCACTTTATAAACTAATCTCATTGGTGTTGTATGCTTAGGCTTATCTTAGTATTCATTTCATGTAGTAGGATGAAGCCTGAATAATTGAAAATATTAGCCATAGGTCAAAAATTATCAGGGAACTCTGATTACATTAGTCTAGAGAACTAGTGCTGCAACAAAAGGAGCAGATTTAAAGAAGCTTTTACAAATTAAGATCCTCTCACATGCTTGGGTAGCTCAATGAAGGCAAACAGGCAGCCGAGGCTACACATAGCTGCTTTGGGCTACTGCTCAAACACCATCCCTCCAGGCATGTAAATGCTCTGCTAACTGCCGTTCAACACCATGCTGACACAGACTTCAGTGGCTTCAGAGAGAAATACTGAATCAAACCCCCTGAAGTGCAGTATTTTTCTTGCACAGAGAAAATTTCTCTAGCTGAGTCCCATTCCTTTGACTTGTTCTGGACATCTGTGTCAGCTCTTTCAAGGAACAGCCAGAGGCAGACCACCTGTACTGAGAGGGGCCGCACTAAGACATCAAGAGTCATGTGGCATAAACATGGACATCCCCACTTGGGTGGCTTAGGTTCCAAAACTTTGGGAGACTGAAAAAAATAAGCTGCAAAACTGTAACTAATTTTTGCTTCCAATAGAGGAAAAAAAATTAATCTGTTTCCTCCGAGGTTGTTGGATCCTCAGTCAGAGGGCAACCCTGAAGAGCTGAGATGATGGAAGCCTGTACCAAGTAGAATAGAACAGTCTAGACCTGCCTAATGAAAGCGGCACAAGCATTTCCAGTTCAGTTTGCCAGCTCCTTGGATTCCTGACTTTCCATTTGTGGGAAAAATGGGTGCCTAATTAGAGAAGAGTATTCACAGCCTCCACTAGCCAGCAGCAGGTTTCCCCTGAGGCCCAGAGAAGTCTTCTTAAGGGTGGGTCACCACATCCTCACATGACCCTTTCCAATGAGATGGGTTTGAGAGCTCCAAAAGCTTCCAACAATTTCTACTTTTTCCAGTACACGAAACGCAGCAACAGCAGCTCTCTGACTTTCAAGTTACCCATCAGAAGTACAGAAGTAGCTTTCCGCCTCTTCCTCTGAAGTTTTACATATGTTGCCAGACTCACATTTGATAAGGTGTTTTTATAGCCACTAATACAATAGGATATCCATTTTAGCCAGATGTCATGTCAAAACAGATTCTGACATCTCTAGATATCATCCTTGATGTAAAATAAAATTTGATGGCAAAAGCCTTACCTCTGGTTTCACCATAACTTGCATTATTCAAATATTTCTCAAGTTAGGCATTTTTTAGTAACTTGGGACTTAATTCTGAAGACCAGCTAATGATGCACAGCACATGTGAAAAATCTGTGATCCTAGAATTAAATGGACAATGCAGAAATAAACAAGACCTCCTTAATAACTGAGACTTTAGATTCCTTCAAAGTTCTGCCCACATCCTTAAGAGTAATTAAGACCGGAAAAAAAAAGTCATTGGACAGGTGAACAACAAGCCCTGCTGGCATGGAAACTGGACAGTACTACAACTTCTTTCCACAATTCTTGGCAAACAGATGAATTCTCACGCAACTCTCAACCACACACACCTTGGGAACTAGAGCTACACTTCTACTGCAGCTCACTGATGTGGTATTTATTCTAAGCACTAAAACCTAGCAAAATTACATTCCAGGAACATTTCAGGAAATCCCTATCCCAGTCTACAAAAATTCTTGTCTCAGAATACAAAAATTACTGATACTCCACAATGTTTTACTTAGAAGTTTTAAAGTTTTTCTGCATTTTACTGAATTTCTGCACTGTTTTTACACTTTTGCAGTGTATCAACAAAGGAAATAAGTTCCTTAAAAATGAAGGTCAAAACAATAACTATGTATGGATCCAAAAAACCAGTAGGAGTCTAGCTCAAGCTGGAAGCCAGGTGGGAGGAAAGCTTAATTCTCATTGTTTTAACTTGTATCGGGAACAGTTATGGAAGCCTCTCTGATGGAAACTTCTGCATTAGGACAAATTTAATTTTTCCCTTTTCATGTTACAAAAAGGGTCTGCATATTACCTCAAAAGACAAGGATAAAAATATTCTCCCAAGACTTTCCCAGCAGCAGAAATTCCCACACTTGAACAGGCTGCTTGCATGGGACCATCTGGATATCCTGTACATGGTGCATTCCAAAATTGTTGCGGGCAGAAGTGAGCAAGTGGTGGTGGTTGAGGAAACCAATGGCAGCAGCCATTTTTAGGGACATTTCCAGCACAGTGTCTCTGAGTTTTCAAGTTGCTATTTTTTTACAGCTACCAGATCTAAGAGACATAGCATTACCATTCCTTATTTAGAGAGGTTTGGAAATTCCCTCAGTACCCAAGAAGCTAAGAAAAATGAGGTTTGTATCCACTTCTTATTCAAGGTCATACAACAAAATCAGTAGTGATTACTTGTCTCTGGTCCTCTCTCTTTTTGCATAGTCACTCATCCTATTCAAGTAGCTCCTGCCAAAAGAGTACATCTAGTACTAAATACAGAACTACCAGTGTTGAAGTGCACGACTAAGAAGAACTGATCTACCCCAGCTCTTTTATTTACGCAGAATACTAATCCATCCCTGGCAATTTGCTTAGTTTTAATCCTTTCTAAGTTTCAGTCTTTCCTTGCAGATCATGGTTTCCAAAGTGCTCATTACTGAAGTTCCTCTCTGGACTCTTGTCAACTGGTCTACATTTCTGAAGGTACAATTTTCAGAGGAGATTTCACAGTCACCACCAGAAGAGGAGGGATAATTAGTTTCTCATCTCACTTTTCTGTGTCTTTACTATGTGCACTTACCGTGTTTTACCATCTGGCATAAGTCCCAGATTGTTTTTGCAATACTGTTGTTTCATAGCACTGTTATTACTGTTACTCTGCATCTCCTATGTCTTATTTTGTACTGCCCCTCATTTTAAGCAGAAAACTTTGTGTCTATATTTCAGCTCCATTTTCTGATTTCAGATCACTGCTCTGATTCTTCTAGACCATTCTCATTCTGTCTTCCCAAGAATTGCAATGCCTTTGAAATAAACTTATCAAGTCTGATAGTTCCTACTTTGTTCCACCAGCCTAAATCATTGAAATCAGCAGACAGTTAAGACTGGAGCTGGGTATGACCTCACCTAACATCCTCTCTTGTGATGATAGCTGAATCACAAAAAGCTATATTTTTTCCAGCCAGAGTACACCATCATCCATACTTCCTTAATTCGGTTAGGAAAACACTGCCTTTTAGGAGAGTATTTAAAGCCTTGGCAAATTCACACCAGTGTTTCAAAATGGCTTTACTTTGTGCATCAGACATACACACTATTCTGGGAAAAAAAAAACCAAAAAAACAAACTGAAAACCCCACATCAGATTTGTCAAAAAATTACATCAAACTGATGCAATGTATTTTTAATATTATTTTTCTCCAAATGCAAACAATTTGTTCCGGCAGGCATTTGTAAGTCACAATTGCAGTGATCTGCCTCACCGTCTTCTTTCTTTCCCCACATTTATGCTACTACTGCTGCTTCTGTGAGGAAAAAAAGAATTGCTTTTTGTCTTCATCCAGTTCTTTGGCCTGTCCATACTCCTCATATCTTCACTATCACCCAACCACCACTCAGAGATTCCTTCATATACTGAGCACTTAGCTACTAGAAAGCAGCTTTCTTCCAGACTTAGTGAAATTGATAGTAGCCAAGTCTCATCTCTCATGTAGCCTTTTTTGTTAAAGCCATAATGAAAATAAAAATCCACTGCGTTGGCAATATTCTGTCCATCTGTTTGTCCTTTCTTGGCTTTCTTCAAGGAAAGCTTCAAGCTGTGAAGCCTACTGTGATATTTTTTACACTACAAATTTGATCTGCTGAAGTCTTGTGCCAATCTTGCCCACTTTTTGAGTGTCTGCTATTGCAATACCCCTATAATTCAAAAGATATTTTCACATAATCAGTTTCAATGTTTATTGTTGTCTTCTGCATTGGTTAGTGCAATAAAACATATTCAAAAAGTTCTACCAGTTTTCCAGTGCAGAATATGGCCAGATTGTCAGCCTATTCTTGTTTTCCTGTCTTGTTTTCTGCTGTCACGTATTACTTAAGTGGAAAATATTCACCTCCTTGCTTCTGTGAATGGAACAAAACACTAATCTAATTTCTGAAGTACAATCTGTGCATTTGCACAAGGAGTAGCTTCAATTACGAGATGCAATTACCAGTCTAGCTATTTGTAAAGCACATCATTTTATCTCATCAGCTGAAGTGGAGCAATGTTTACAGCCTTCCCAAAGTTTACATGTTGGTGCAAGTGCTACCCTACCTTGCTACAGAACAGACTTTGAAAACAGGAAAATAAACACTATAAAGGAGAACCTTTTGGGGGAAAACCTGAGAATTCTCCAAAAAGTATTCTTGCAGGATGATTAAGAACTGCTTTTGTGTATTTGTAATCTTTGTCTACTTCTTTTGAAATCATTTATATATTAGTCCTCACAGGATGTCTAAAGTTTAAGTTACCAGTACTTTACACAACTCTGAATAAATACAAATGTTTGTAATCTTAGCTTAAAAATCTTCTGGTCATAAAGACAGTAAGAGAAAAGGGCAAAGATATTTGCATTTTCGGATGTGATATGAAAACTTTCTACATCAAGATGATAAAACAAGATTTTTCCATACTGAACTCTGGCTTCTGGCAAAACATCAAGACTGCAAGGAAGTAATTTTTTTTATCTTCTCCTCTGACAAAAATATGCATCTATGAATACCCCCATTTTTAAGCCCTGCCTCAATCTCTGACTACAGTGCAAACATAGAAGTGAATACACATAAAGAAAAATTTTAAAAAAGTCTTCTAAAGAAAGGGACAACCACATGCCTTTGAGACTCACATTAGGCAAAGGGCTAATATTTAAGCACATGTTAGTATTAGGGTATGGAGAGAGAAGTTACAAAGCATGGCCTTCATTCCTTCATTCTGCTAATTCTCTCTATTCAGAGAAAAGCTGACATAGTTTCTATGAAGGGAACTTGCCTTGAGAACCTACTCAAGCTGACTGCAAGGGTTATCACACAGCTGAAAAAATGAAGAACTGAATACATTTTTATTGTCAACTTATATTTCCAAAGGGCATTTAACAAGATCTCATACAAAATTTTTTGAAGAAATTAAACACACAAGGTGTAAGAGTACAACATTAACTAAAGAAAAGAAACAGCCCAGAAGAGTCAGAGGAGTCCACTGGAGGGACTGTGCTGTTTAACGTACTCTTAAATGACCTAGAAAAGGGAGTAACCAATGAGGTGAACTAATTTGCTGATGAAACAAAGGTATTTAAACAGGTGAGGGGGAATGGCCAACTGAGTAACTACAAAAATATTTTAAGGTGTCTGGACATTAAAATGGCACCAGAAGTGTAAATAAAAGTGTTTTGCATGGAATAAAACAATCCATAGATTCCCTCACCAGACAGAGTCCAGAACTCTGGGGTTATAGGAGCTATTTGGACATTAGCATTAACTCAATACTTACAGCAACAGTCAAAACAGAGAATGAAATGTTTTACAGAATCAGAGAATCACAGAATAGATAGAGTTGGAAGAAACTCTGGATATCACCCAGTCCAATCCTTCTGCCCAGGCAGAAGGCTGCACCTAGAGCAGGTTGCACAGGAACGCATTCAGCTGGGTTGGGAATGTCTCCAGAAAGCAGACTCCATGATCCCCCTGGGCAGCCTGTTCCAGTCTTCTGCCACCCATGATATAAAGAAGTTCTTCTTCATGCTGGGCCTGAACTTCTTGTGTTTTAGGAAATTTAGAACATTTGAGGAAGGAATAGAGGGAAAAAAACAATCTTATTTTCATGGTATGATATAAATGTACAGTTTGCCCACAACTGGCATGATAAGCAGCTCCAATCAACTCTCAAAATGTACAGCGATTGGAAAAAGTCCAGAGAAGAGCAACAAGATTGCAAGCAAACAAGTCAGCCAGGCTTCTGTAGCCGGGAACAGACGTAATTAACAGGGAGATGTGATAGAGGGCCATAAAATCGTAAGTGTTATGAGAAAGATTAAAAAAAAAAAAAGTATTGAGAGATTACTTTTGTTCTGGTATATGAACTGGGGTATGTCAAATGAAGCCAAACAGGTATCAGAGGAAAAACACAAGTGGTTGTATAGGCAACAAGTGACAGACCTCAAGAATTCCTTGCCAAAGGCTACTGTGTGCACAGTTTATACAGGTTAAAGGACAGGCTGCACAGATTCACTAGAGAGATGACTGCGGATTTACTAAAAGATAAAACAGATCAGGTTTAGGAAAAAAAAAAAAAATTCAAAATGAAGTGAAAACAGTTGAAGGCTGAAGCCTACTTTAGAAAGAAATATTATA
Organism: Struthidea cinerea; assembly: GCA_013397865.1. Taxonomy (NCBI): domain Eukaryota; kingdom Metazoa; phylum Chordata; class Aves; order Passeriformes; family Corcoracidae; genus Struthidea; species Struthidea cinerea. Next base: position 783,712 of record VZTI01002062.1, read on the forward strand.
CACTTGCCTTGTCCTTATTTCCCAGGGAATCCATTTCTAGCAACTGTAGGTTACAAGGAACTGGGGACAGGTGACTCTCTAGCCTGAATCACTATGTTTTGAGGAAAAGACTTCAGAATTATTTGTTCTAGGACTGAATCATGTCACTGTTTTACACATAATGTCCGGACAAACACTGACCAGAGGCACCAAAGAAGGATTGTCAGTCTAATAAATATCAGATACCTTCTTACAACATCTAAGCTAGTTCATAATTTTTGATAAAATGAGCATCTGTTATTTTGGCAGATAAATAGACATGACATGTATTTTTACTAATTCACCACACATGGTGAGCTTGGTACAGGTGGTGCATGAAAGGAACATGAAAGGGACCTCCAAAGTATAACAGCAGGCATTTTTGCCCTCTCCAGACAATACAGTCCATTTCCATAACTAATCTCACTTGTTTACAGTATTATAAGCTTAGGGCTGGAGGGAGAATGGTGGAAGGGAAAAGAAAAATTCATGAACAAAAATCAAGGAAAAGTTCATTTGATATGATGTGCTTTGATACTCTGTGTCATGATTCTTAAAGAGATTATATATGTAGAGAGGTTTTTTCAAAGACACTGGTCCATTTTTTGGCCTTTTTGCCTTTTTCCTGTAAAGTAGGTGTGGTTATTCCATGCTTTCTCCATCCTTCAGTGCATCTGCTCAGCTGTTTGGATCTTTCAAACAAGGTATATAGGCCCATAACTGTCCATATGTTAGAGACATATTAAGTGTCCAATAATCAGGACATTGGAGTAACTTTTAATGCCAAACATGTTCCTACCCTTGTCAGAACAGCAAAGCTCTACTTCTGCTATTATGTAGGTTTATTTCTTAGAGAAGAGAAAAAAAGTAAAAAAGACAAAGACAAAAAAGGACAGATCTGTGCATGTATACATTTTCAAAAACAAAAGCCAGTGTTCTATTTTCAGAGCACACTTAAGCAGTACCAAGATATAAAGCAACTCCTTGATGCAAGGGAAAACAAAAAACCAACAAAACCAAATCACGATGAACTATTCCACAACTTTACTAAAACACTTATTCCATCAGTCCTGCAGAAAAAGTATTCCAGAAACCACAGCCTCACACTACAGCCTAACTCAAATCTCTGCCTGTTCAGAAAGAATCAGCTCACATGCAAAGAAAAGAATTTAGGTCAACATGGCCCCTATGCTACATGTTTCTCCAGTTGGAGCATGGAAACAGCATTTCTCTCTACTTCACACCTGAAACACACATCTGGTTGTGAGTTACACACCAGACTATATGCTTTTTCCTTCCAGACTCTAAGCTTTCCTTTGTATATGCTCTAGGCAATTTTAAATTTCTAGTAAGATGCCCTGAGCTGCACAGTACGAAAATCTGTAAAAACCTTGAAAGGCTTCACTGAGGTACTGCATGTGGGGGCAAAGCAGGCAGATAAATTATCTGATCAGCTTAAACCTCAGACAGTAGGTACAACTCATTTACAAGGCACAGCAGAGAAGAGCAAGGAGGTACCAGAACAGATGCTTACAGTTGAAACAGCACCAAGAGCAAATGATCAAACTCATTTAGATTTAGATTCTGCATTCATGCAGCAGATTCAGCACTGTGTCTGCATGCACAGTCACAAATTTTGCGTCCCCGATCCACATGCAAATCTCTATTTATGGATTTGTGCACTGAGTTTTGGAAGATAACATTCCAGGCAGAAACCTGAAGTAAGGATCTTGAACTACCTAGGCATGCCAAGCAGGTAAGAGGTCATTGAAATGCCATGAGCCAACCATGTTTGATGATAGTTTTCTGCACTGCACAAATCCAGTCCAAGGGAAGAACATTTCTGTATCAGGGAAGTGCTGGTAGCATAAAATGTAAATGTACAAGGGCACAGAAAGGTGGAGATTCCCTCTCTTAAGAGTCCCAAAGCCTCATACTAAAATTTCCTAGACAACTTCATAGGCCCACAGTAAGATAAGGGCATCTCTAGATTCTAAGCAAAATGCTCTGGAACACTGCTAAATTGCAGATGGCAAATCAGATTTTTCAAGGTTGCTTTAGATCCTTTGCAGACTAAACCAGATCTTACAGCTGCTAAACTTTCTTTGGTCCTTGCGGTTGTTATGCATTTACTTTTTATTCGATTTTCTGAATGCTTTTGCAAATATGTCATGGATATCAGCCACAGACACCGTATCTACCAATAGACCAACCACTTATTATTCCTGAAAAAGCTTTCCTGTAGAAAAAAAAAAAAATAAAAGAATCCTTTATAAGAAAATCTGACAAAGAAAATCTGCTCTTGAGTTGACATTTATTAGGACAAGTTTCAACTAGGAGGAGAATTTAAAAGCAGAGTTATAAAATACACGATGGGTGGAGCAGGTTACAATAGAGGTGTTGGCACAAAACTATCCAAGGAATTATGAGCACAATGCTAAAATAATAGGATCTCTTGAATGGGAAGCCACAACCTCTGAATTTGAAAGACTTAGGTTTACTTTCATGTGAAGACTTGTTGATAGCACTGCTAAATGAAAAGATCAGAGCACTTCCCATATTTCATAATGTGCTGCAATCTTAAATACAAACACAGAGACAAAAAGCCAGTACTAAACACACTAAAACCTGAGAGTAATGGATTAAAAAGGTGGCAGATGAGGCAAACCTGTTCCTGCACAAATGATGACCATGAGATGTTCTGAAGCTGCACTAAAATTACTTGTTAAAAATACTGTTTTGTTTTTGTCCATGCTTCAATCCTTGAATTAGTGTGCTTTTGTTAATTGCTCCTAAGAGCAATTTTATTCCGATAAAACTAAAGCCACTCATGAGACCAACTATGCTGCAAGAAGGTGTTACAAAAACTGAGAAGGAGAGAAATATGATCACTGGAAAGTATACATATATTTATAATATGCTTCCATGGTCCAGTTCCAGAAACATACTCTGCCTTTTGAAAAATTAATTCTGTTGTCTTTGGAAGTTTAAAGAGGAAAGAAAGGAGGGTTGGCTCTTTGGTTTGTTTTTCCATGTTCACTTTGAAGATTTTGAGACTTGTAGCTTTAACATTTCATTTCGATAGGCTAGAAAAAGTCCCACTACATGATGAAATAAGTGAGAAGTTTTAGAAAATTCTAAAATATGATATTGTTTAAATTAATTTTTTTTAAAATGTGATTTATAGAAAATGCAAGAAAGCCAGACCTCTAAAAGCAAATGCTGATATAATTCTAAGTTTCATATTTGTTGCACAGCCCTTTTTAACATTACAGCCTCTGCAGTACCACATTTAAGAGTGTTCTGTTGAAGATTTTTTCTCTGTAAAATATAAGTTGCTTGGCATAAAGTTTTACGATGCTCACTAAGGGAGGAATAACTCCTCCAAAGCCATAAGAAATACAACATAAAGCTGATACAATTTAAACCGCGTATACTCCCTCCCTGGTACAGCTTTCAATCTTCAAGAAACAAAAGCTGACATGGTTTTCAGAGTTCCTTGCTCATATGACAGTGGGAACAGTAACCGGAGTCCAGAGTGCACTGCTGGGATTGATGCCTTGATGGGCTACCTAAGAACAGAGGCTAGACAAAATTAAGAGAATAAAAGCAGTTGTAGTTATTGAAGGGCCTTCAGGTACATTAGGGCAGTCAAAGCCCCCAGGGGCTACACCCAAAATGGACGACGGGGTCATGGGTTTTGACATTTTTATAAATTTAATCCATTTCCATATCAGGGATTAATCCTCCAATTACAGCTTCAGGTAATGAAGTCATTACCCCAGGTTTGCTCCCCCCCAACTCACTTTTGTTTACATTGCTCGGGGCCTGAGACAGGAAGGCGTCCTTGAGTTTCAGGCCTAGAGAGGAATTGTTTTGTCTGACCAAAATGGGAGAACAGTAGCTAACAGTCTATATGGAGTTTAGAATTATACACTAAAGAATTGCAGGATATGAAAAATATAAAAGCTAAAATCCTAAGGCGTCAGGATGATTACAGTGATGGTCATGATAGTGTTGTATCCTGGAGCACCTGGGTTTCTTCAATGAAACCAACTAAAACAACTAAACAACTAAAACAAAATGGGATTTGACAGTAATCCTGTTTTCAGGGGGGACCTGGGCAAGGTTTTCCAGTTCACCTCATTACATTTCTAATTAGGTCCTGCAAACCTCTGCATGGGAATTCAGATAGTTTCAATACTCTCTGATGACAACATCATGTGGGGACAACCTTAGGAGAGGGCAAAGTGATAACAGGATACACACATGTAGATGGCAGAACTGACTGGGGTTTGGAACTGAATGATCTTTAAAGTCCCTTAAACCATTCCACAATTCTATGACTGCAGATAGCTAGAAGTGAAGTTACCAATGCCTGACCCTTCAAAGGGACAGGAACAGGCAGAAAAGGGAAAACCAAACAAACAATCAACCCCAAATATGTCAACAATACACACTTTTCAAAAAAAAAAATTAAAATCATTTACATTTCAGCAGTGAGAGCAATTCTTCCATATTTTCTTCTTCTAAGCCAAACTCTGTTATCTGTGTGAGATGCATCTGCATCAAAAAATGCTTCCAGAAGCAGGTAAAAATGCATTAACACAAGAAAAAAATAACACGAAGAAAATCTAGTCAGATTCTACGAAGATGCAAGCTGCTAGAGAACACTTCATCTACAACCCAGAGTGAATTCCCTGATCTGTTACCAAACCAGAGTGAAAACCAGAAGGTTCATTGTTACTGTTTTGACACACAGAGTACTCCTCATGAAAAAATAGCAAAAAATTATTCTAAATGTCAAGTTACTTAGATTATAGAATAATTTAGGTTAAAAAAGACCTTTAAGAACATCAAGACAAATCATTAACCCAACACTGGCAAGTCTGCCACTAGACCGTGTCCCTAAGTCCCACATCTATAGGCCTTAAATCCTTCCAGGGATGATGATTCCACACTTCCCCAGTCTGCCTGTTGCAATGCTTAATGTTATAAAATGGCAGAAGTTTAAAAACCTTATGTTTCAAGACTCAGAAAATGAAGAAAAGGTAGGAAAGGGCCTCAGACAGGAGAACAGTTCAACAACAGAGCAATACCTTGTGTCAAGTTTTGTTTACATACTGTTATCACATGCAACTGGGACTACCGCACACATTTAATTTTCTATATCATACTACATGTACAGCCAGGATATTGATTTTACAGGAAGCAGCTCTCGAGCTTTTCCAAGTTCCCTTTCCTCTTCGCCTCTTTTCCTTCCCCCTCCCATTTTCCAAATGCCACAGAAAATGTCCACCAGAAGACAGAAAAATTTCCTAAAGTTTTGACAGAGTTATAAAGCACTAGAAAGAATAGCCTGTGGTATCCATCACTAGTCTCCCCACCCCCCCTATTTAAATATTTATCCTTTAAATGTTTAACACACTTTTCCAGTAAAAAATGGTATCAATCAGTCCCACTTTTCTGATGGTTTTCTGTATTTATTGTCTTAATTTACATCTGGAAGTTCTTGAGTATCAGAGGATGTTGTAAAAATGCTTCCACCACCAAGTCAGCATTCCCCTTAAAGAGGAACAACCCGATATCTGAACTCTGGTCAGCCAATAGAAGCAGAGAGGAAATCACTCCATCCACACCAACACAGCTTAAGTCATTTGGAAGACTGTGAAAATAGGAAATTCTGTACTTTATCTACTTATTAAAACAATCCTCTGATTTTAGTTGTGTTGAGCAACTGGAGCATCCTCTTCATAGTTTACTGGTAAGAGGACACTGTTTAAAACTTCATCTGTGTTGGCTTTTATGCTGGCATAACAACTATTATAAACAAGAATTCTTAGTTTTGCTTTTAAGTCAGAGCAAAAGACTTGAGTGTACCAAACCATTCCATCCAGTCAAATTCCTTCCATCAACCATGTTCCCTTCTGCATAAAACAATTTAAAAACAAAAAAGAACAAAGGCATCCTTTTTTCTTTGTGTTCAGTTTCTTCTTTTTCGGAAAACTGCTACAACCCCTAAACTTTCTGTGTAAAAATGCATATGAAAAAGTTTCTCCATCTTGATTATGAATAGGCAAGGTGAAAACATGAGTTCTAACAAAGACAGGAGGATGACTCAAGCATTGCTTAGCAAACATTCATGTATCACTTCACACATTCTATGGGTTTTTTTCTTTCTCTGTCCACTGTGTTGATGCAGGCATGGTACACAGACACCTACAGCAGCAGACCTTGACCTTACTTGGCCTAAATAATAATTTCCAACAGTAGGACACAGGATTTGCATTATCAAGGCTCTGCCTGTGGCTGAAAGGAATTACTTAGGTCCCCATATCCCTTTTGCTTCAGCCACTTAAGATCAACTGAAGGCCCTGAACTTTAACTGAGCTTGTCCATGTCTTGTACCTAGACACCTCCTGAGAAATCTCATATTCCAGACATTACAAAAAGTTGGCTACTGGGAATCTCCTCATTTTCTCAGGTTGTACCTCTTAGGAGCCATAGCTTATCATAATCCAGCTACACTCAGTACAGCTGACTAGTGCCAGACTGCGTCAGGCACAGAGAGCTCCCTGAAAATGGTGTAACATCAAGTGTGGCAAAGGAACAGTACAAAATACGTGCCAGTATGTTTAAGTTTATATCAGAAGTGTTTTCTGCATGGATCAGTTAGCATCAGCTTGGATAACATGACTTGATGCACTTGAACCAGCAGGATTGGTTCACACTAGAAAACGATGGTTTTTACACTGTTTCTCTCTTAGCTATCAGGCTTAACAAACAAACAAACAAACATAAATAAACTCCAACTGTGAAGAGTTATCAGTGTTTGCAGTGTAACAAAAGAAAACAATCACCTTAACACAGCAGCACTGTCAAAAAGCACCAGAGCTGCAGACTTTCCCTCATGTTCATGCTAGGGCTGCGTTTTTTACACACAAAACTCTAGCACATTAGGACAACATCTCCCTAGACGTGTATGTAAATCTACTTGGAACAATCATAAACCAAACATGTACATTCACTGAATGTAACAAGTCACCTACTTTATAAAACTCAGAGCAGCAAAAGTTTTGGAAAGAAATAGGTCTTAAATGCAATCAACAGTAGAGATTTTAATAATAAATGTGGATGGAGAGTATGACAGCTTTCTATACTATGTTTTGCCCTTTCCCCTCTCCCCTTTTCCTTGTTTAAAAAGCTGTCAATTTAATGAGCCAAAATGAAGTAAATGGTAGCAGACATGGAAATCAGAGCCATAATGGCATGCTCAGCAGAGGCTTGATTGCTGGCAAACAAAGATCTGTCCACTCAACATCTGGCTCATTTTGATCCTTCGAGTTTAGCTGCCAAATGACTATGTCATTTGGACTCAGGAGATGGAGGCACGAGAGAGATCTGATATCATCATCCCAAATAGTCTGGGTCTTGCCCCGTGCTTAAAGCAAGCTTTTAAGATCAGCAAGAGTGAAAGAAGCTGTGCTGCTCCAAGGAAAATCTGACTTCATAAAAAGTTCCACAAGTCAAAAGCTGGAAGTATTAGTGGCATACTGGAAGGTGGAAGAAAACCTGTATGTGTGGTATGCTCACAAGCTTGTTATAAATTTCTGTAACTGGGCATATCAACAGTGCTGACCACTTGTAGCCCTGCACTTTCATATTTGCAACTTCCACCTTTAAGCTTGTAACAATACATCTGTCTACTCAGAGAGTCATTTTAAAGTCCTTTTGGCTAAGCCCTCTCAAAGTTTAGGTTTAGAAAACACTCTCCACCCTGCTATATTTTTATTAATTATTAGCTTAAGCAAGATGCCTGAAAAATTCCGTATCAGTTACTGAATGTACATATTTATATGACTTGAAGAAAGTCAGATTTACTTTTACTGTAAAGAGGGTCCACCTTTATATGCTTTGCAGTACACGGGGCAAATAGTGAAAGACATTCCAGAAATGGCAGGAGACTGTGAGGATACTGGTGGAAGGATCCCCAGCAAAGCTAAAGAATTTTGTAAAGCCAGTTGCACTTATGGAGATTTAAACCCACTTACCAAGCACACATTACAGCTCTATAAGCATCCATAATAGAACAAATACAATTTTCTCCAAATGGCCCATTTACCTGGGTCCTAGGCACAAGGGGGAATTTGGCCACAAGGAAATTACAGCAAAAGAGAAACTGCTACAACAAATCCCTGGATTTTGGAGGAGGAGAACTTAAGTAGCACACACCCCCAACTCTATTGTTCTATTAGGAAAGCATCACAGCGAACATGTGCTGCTGTTTGATGTTTTGAGACATCAAACTCAAGTGACCAGAAATAAAGCAGATTGCATTTGGTCAGCTTAGGAGGACTCTTCAGCAGCTTCAAAACAGGGACAAAAATCACAGGAGCCACCAGTCTTCTGTGGCCACACATCAGTGCCCCAGTGCCTCAACACAGAGCCTGCAAGCATCGATGATTTCAGTGTCCCACACTGTTGGTCTCCTGCACAGACAGGTACCAAAGGCACTGGGGACACCTGCAAGCTCCAGGCCGCAGGAGCAGCTCTGGAGCCATGGGGTGGGAACCCCTCTCCTGGCCACAGCTCACTTGCCCTTCCTTGTCAAGCGCAGAGTGCCGTGCCAGATGGATCACTTGGGTTCTTGAGTCCTCCAGTAGAAGGGAGGGAATAAAATCACCTTGCTTCCTATTACTTTGCAAACCCATGCTTTCCATTAGGTCTTCTGTATTACCCATAACTTCAGCCATATGCTTGCTGGACAATGCAATTCAAAGGAATTTGACACTCTTCTAATATGGTCATCAGGCAGTAAAAACCACATTTGTAAAAGCAGTTTGTGGTCAGTCGATTTTACAGACTCAAAAATCATTACAGGAACTACTTTAAAACCCTATTAAAAATGCCCTGAGTAGAAGATATAACTCGTATTGACATCTTCACACTTTAGCACAATTAATTCCTATTTAAATTTCTTATTGAGCCATGAGTCACTTTAGAGAAGCCAATTTCAAACACAAAGTCAGCTATTCATACAAAAAAACCCAAAACAAAAGCAACCAAACCAAAAAGCAGTAAGTGTGGAGGTAAGGATGTTACTCAAGAACTACTGAATTAGACTTTTTTTTTAAAAGGTCTAGACTTAACTACACTTAGTTATTATTTCTCCCTCTGAAAGTGTTCTAGAAAATTTGGCAGCAAAACAAACCTTTATTTCCTCAATAAACAACTTAGTTACAACATCAGCTATAAAAAGAGGCTATTTCATATTTTACATTGTCTACAGAACTTATAGACAAAGTAAAACATGGTCTCTCTATGGTCCAATGACACAGAAAGAGTAACAACAAGCGACTGAATCTTGCAAAAGATAAATGACCAGATAATTTGATGGAAACTTTAACCTCTTATTTGCAAGACATAAATTTGAGGAAGGCATTTGTTTATGTCAGCAAATAAAAAGACCTACTTCAATTTGAATAATTTTAAATTAGTATCATGAGATCCATTGTCTTGTGGTAGTGAAATAAAACTCTCAGGTAAGTATTCAAATTATTGTTCACTTGTAAGTCCTCTCAGTCTGTCCTAACTGGCTTCTCTTCTATTACTTTTAATTCATTTCTGAGGAAGACAACTGACTTTACCAAATGAGGCAGCACAGAAGATAAACGTTAAGACTGGTAGCTGAAAGTGTCTGAAGCACCATTCTTTCCTCTATTTTATCCCAGTGGAGCCACCATCCAGCCAATCGATACAGTCAGCACTCTCTCCCAATCGGAGTTACAACTCCTGCACCCTTGACTTGGAACAACTCACACTGTATAAAAATTTCATTTCAAACAAGACATTTTCATGAGATTTTTTTTTTTTTGAGTGAGGAAAAAAAATCCTTTCATCTGAACGAGAGTGCTTTGTTTTTGTTTTTTAATTTCAGCTTTTAATACCAAACTGTTAAACTGAACCCAGAGCCTTGACATGATTTTTTTTTTTCAGTTACTACTTACTCATCATAGTGATGAATTTATTTCTAACTTTAATGTTGGCACAGAGAAACTAAACCTTGGGCTTCAAATCTTTGCCTTCAGATTACAGATTTTTTTTTTTTCATTTTTTAAACAATCCCCTATCATCTGTAATATTCAGCAGTGGGGAGATGTTATGGTTATATCACCATGCCTTGATTTTTCACCTGTAGTGCACAGACTCATTAATATACAAACTTGTATTTTATCCTAAATGCAAATACATAGAAGTGCCTGGTTGCATTGAAACGCTGGTGTCCAGTTTTGTAGTCAAGGGGAATTACATTTGTGCTACATTCTGGTCCCACTAAAGATAAAACACAGCACTGAAAATAAAAGACTTGACTTTCCCCCAGTATAGTCTGGACAAGTACTGAGCAAAAGCATCATCCCCAAATACCTAAGCTGGCACATTCATATTTAAGTCTCAAGGATACGTGTGCACACTGCATATATTCTTAAGATGAATTCCTGGGATATCTTAAATCAACAAAAGCTCCACCTTACAACTTTACGTGGGTGAACTATTATAATTTATGTTTCTGAAGCCTTCAAAATTAGCTTTCCAGCTTTGCTATTTGAAAAGTAGAGTTTAGGTGCCCAAATTAGAATGTAAATAATTTGGCCCCAAAATTGTAGATGCTGAAAAGCTTTGGTAGAGAAATTTTTCAGCTTTCTGCAGTGTTCTGTGAGAGCTCTGTGGTTCTCATGAAAGCTATGATAAACACTGCTATGGGTTTTTTGTAAATTGAGTTTTTTCTGTGCACCTGGGATTTATTTTTCAGAGTTGTTATGGTACACAGCTAAATAGTATTTTGAAGTAGGTGTTATGAGCTTTGGCCGATGGGACAGGGGGTGGCTGATCCAAGATCCAATAACCTCCTGTCATCTTTAAGAACCAAGTCATATAAACCCAATTATAATTAATTAAATATATATAATTTCTTCCTAAACTTAGATTGTGTTGTTTCTCGCCATTCTTCGTACTTAACAGCAACACAAAATTACTTATATTTTGTACTCATTGTCACTAACTGTTAGAAATACTCTCCAGATAATAAAATCAGTGTTAAACAAAGAACAATTCAAATAAATTTGGAGTAAAATATTTTCATCCCTAGTTTTTCACCTTCCAGATGTAATATGAAGGTGAATTTGGCTATCCAGCATTATACATATAAAATTAATAAAAATATACACAAGTACTTTTTTCACAGGGAAAGGGGGGCGAGGGTGCTACAGGAAAGGAGGTGAATCGAACAAGCAGGGCGAAAAAATCCAAAATATAGAGTTTATGATCAAGGTAGTAAGTGACAGCACCAAAAGCTGAAAACTGGTTTCAATCCAGATTTCAGGGTGTTATTTACATGCTGCCCAAAATTGCATTTGGCACACATATTCTAATAGTTGGGCATTTTTAAACCTTTTCATTTAAACTTCATAAATGAGCTGCTTTTTCCTTGGTAATAAAAATGTATTTTTTCAAGCTAAGTCACTTGGCAAAGCACTTGAACCAATGTCAGACTTCCTGGGTTGTTTTTCTTTTTTATTCTTAGTTAAGTCATTCCATTTCCTCCTCATTTAGAAAATTCTAGATTTTGAATTAGTGAAAATGAAGTTAATCATTGCATTATCAAGACACTAGCTACATCTGAGTCAAATCTCAGCCCTTGGAAGAACATGGGATAAATAAAGAACTTGTATTTTTAAATAAAGGCTGGGGGCAGAAAGCACACTTTTTACCAGAACACAGTTTCAGTTAAAGGCTGCTTCTAGAGACAACATTTAGAAGGCCAAAATGGTAACTTTCCAGTCATGGCTACATATATGATGAACTCAGCCTGTCTTTTGAATATAACTGTTTATTTTAAGCTAGACAAAAGACTAACAAAGAGTAACATGAGTTTGATTTCCCACACCAGACACTATTCTTTGTTTTTAAGAAGTACCTCCTCCAGATGAGACAATTTCAAGATTAGCAGAATGATTTATTGATGACTTGTGGAGTAACTCAGCACTCCCTATTCGACCTTCTGCCTTGTTAATGGATTCAGAGACCTCAGCCTCTCAGCTTTGGCCCAGGTCACAAAACATGTCATGATCACTGAAGTACTGTCAAAAACCCCTCCAGACTCGGTACCTCCAAACTGGATTCTCTTACATCAGAACTGAAGTTGAATGCACTCATGACATAGAAAGGCAGAACTTTGAAAGCCAGTATGGACGGCTATGGGCTTAGCACAGTGCCTGGGGAATCCATTTGAGACCAACAGCACAGAAATAGTTTTACAGAGCTACAAAATTTTAAAATAATTTTATTTTAAAAAGCACAACCAAACGAACACAAACCACTCACGCTCTTTACTCAATCTCTTTCTCAATCTAGAAAGCAAGCTACATCAACATCAAGGCAGCCCAAGACACAGCCAACAGATCCTTATCCACAGTCCTCCTTTGCTCTGTACTGAACCTTTTCTAGAGAAGTTCATTAGCGTGTCACCCACATTTCCACTGGCAATTCTTTATGAAACAGGAAAAACGCCCCCTGTTCCCTTGACAATAACTGATTGCTTTGAGGGACTTTGAGGATTGTTTTGAGGAAAGGGGAGAAAACCAAGAACATTTTCATCCTGTGCAGTTGTGTCCAAACATCCTAAATATCTCCTGTATGTAAAGCTGCCCTTCAAAACTGGAAATATTTAGCCAAGTTCATTATTGAAAAGTACTCCCATAGCATGGAGCACTTCAACAGATTTTTTTTTTTTTCTAGGTTGAAATAAGGCAAATTCAACAAAACAAAATCTGAGTATGCCATATCTGGTCCTAAGCCTGTAGCCATATTCCAGCTCTTTCTGGATTAAAGTAGACGCCAAAGACTCAAAAACTGCCACTCACCACAACAGATTAGCCTAGTAGTCATGAATGTAGGAGAAACAATATCAGAAATGTCTCCTTGAGAGAAAACATGCCTCCCCTTGAAGCCAATATCAAAATGTATCAGCCTATCCACAATTCCTGTTATGTTCTGCAGTGAGGTCATCCTTTTCCAAGTTCTTGATCTGAAATACGGTATCCCATCTTTTATTTTCTACCCACTCCTTCCCTTTCTCTCAATACAGCGATACATATAAGAATACAGGCAAAGGGGCTTAGCAGAAAGACTGGGTTTGAGGGAGACAAGTTGCTGTCTTAGCTTTACGTCTTTATTACCTAATCCCAGGCAGATTTCTGCCCTTGACCAAAGTTTCTCACCTGTAAAGCATGGAATTTGATATAATGTCTTTAGAAATAAAATAAATTAAACCTGGCCTTGTAGAAAACTTCAGGACAGGGTCTGTGGAGAGTGATGGGTGAAACTTGATGTAAGGGTTTATTACAGCAGGAACAGAATTACATAAGAAGGTCCACCCATACAAGGTTCACTCAACTGCAACCGATTTTTGCAATAAATGTGATCACACTGATTTTCTACACAAATTTAAGTCAACAAAAATTAATAAAACGAAGACAATATTAATTTAGCTATTACAAAGCAGCAAATTAGTGGCAAGAAATTCAAATTACTGCTACAAAAGATCACAGACATCTGAACCATTCCCAGCAAGGCTTATAGCGTGTTTGCTTGCTTTCTTTTCTTCTGCTAATGAGCACAACATGAGATGCTTTGTTGAACATCTTCCTAAGAAATAAAGTTATTCTCCTACCTCCCATGAATTTCCTAAGGGGTACTCAGAGATTAATCACACAGTAAACAGTAGTACTATGGCACAATAAATTACCATTTGAGTCTATCTTTATATTAGTCCCAATACAACCATTTACCACTTGATTTTCAGCTATATAAACTGCCTCTAGGCATTTTCTTGCATAGAAAAATCAAGCTTCCTTTAACACTATAGCTTTTGTCCCTCCAGAAAATGTCATCTTTTTTCCTTCACTGCTTATCTTCAGCGGCTGCCAACGCCAGTTTTGCAACACAATGGTCCCTCCCTGTTCAGTTTGTCTCAGGTAATAAGTTTCTTCACTTATGTATTTCTCTGTGATTTATAGCTCAGAAGCACATTCATGTTCCACTTGTTTCCTAAAGCACCACAAATGCACTGCAAGGGTACATTTCAAAATAAAAAGAGAGAAAATCCGTTTTTGCTTAAGACGGATGTCCACAGCTCAAACCCAATACGACCCAGATGAAAACCCAGATGCTTCCATATTAGCACACAGTAGAAGCATGTGGAATGTGTGCTTACAGTTTGATAAGGAGAAGGGAAGTATCACTCTCCATACTGGTATAAAAACATGGAAGATTAAACCAAGGTTTAACATCCAGCAGCAGCAGTAATGAAGACACCTCTGTTCCTGGTGAAGTTGCTTGCTCTGCCTTCCTTGCTTTCTCCTGCAAAGCTGTGAGGCCATGCTACAAGATAGCTCAGGACACTGATGTGTCTGAAAATAGTAAAAAATAAGCAAGTTTTTTTTACAGCCAAATCACTTTTCTGATTTTCCTTCACTGTATTACCACAATATCATACCAGCATTGCTGTGGAGGAAGAAGTCAGCTGGGAATTCATACGTAAGTATTAATTTTCTGGTTACTAATGATATTGCAGTTTTCATAAATGAAAGAACACTTTAACATGTTTGACAGACTTCTACTCAGAGGATTATTTACTACTGACGTTCATTCTTAAAGTCATGTTTGAGAATGCAGCAGTTTGTTTATGCTCTCTTTTACTTCACAACTCATCTGCCTAATTGCTATTTAACTGCAACATTTGTGAACAAAAACAAACAAGAAAAGAAGGAATAATTAATTGAAATTCATCAGGGAATTAAATCACTTCTTTTCCTGTGACAGGACGCAACATTAGTCATTCTTTTCCACTGAAAACAGTCATGTCTTCTGGGCTGTCTCTCACTGTGTCAGCCATAAGGGCTTTGAACACGTGTTTGATGAGATCAGCTTTGGGACCTTCTTTAAATGCAAAAGAGAAATGGAACTTGACAAGTATCTTGACCAACAAGCTACAGAGTTTTTCCAAAGTCTAGGATGAACTCCTGGTGAAGTATTTCTTCCTTGGCTAGGAAGACAGTCTTCGCTTAGCCAGCAGCAGCCCGAGAAAAAATGTCAGGGAACGTGTCTGATCGCACTTCGAAAACAAAAACTGCTTGAATGCTTGATTTTGAGCATAAATCAAGAAAAGAGCAGACTTTTAGATCTGTAGTTATCCTGGGGCTTTGTTTCCATTTCTAAAAGAACTATTGTTTGGTTGTTCCACAACTCTAATGCACATATTTTATCGGAATTTGAATATTTTCTGTTGTGAAGAATCTTCATAGACAACTGACATGATAAACAAAGAACAAATGTAGATACACAGTGACTGAGGAAAGAACTGACCTCAGCATGCTGCTTGATAAGTAGCTTAAGATTCGTTACTTTCCCAGAAGCTGAGATTGAAAACAAGAAAAAGTTATCATATGCAATTTCTGATTTATTTTATTTAAATACACAAGAGTGTGTTTGTTCTGTATTCAATAGATTCACTCATTACAGTAAGGCAGAGCTAAAAATTAGTGGAGGCACAGTTCTAGCTAGCAATTAGACAGAAAAAGGCCAATTTCATGCCCTCCATGAAACCATCTGCAACTCTCAGTTCATGCTTGCTACAGTACTCTATTTATTACTACAGATAAATGTAAGCTACAACTTACATTTTTGCAGAGAAGTGTCCTTTCTTCCTTTGTGCTTATCTGAAAATGACTAAGGGCCTCCAGACATTTGTCTCATAACTGTGAGTCATCTACCTATATATATAAGGCCTAAAGGCTGTTCAGAAGCAACAGTAATTAGCTGCACTGTACTTGGAATTAGTGCCTGCTTCATAGGGCAGTGGGAAGACAGACAATGAATAAATAATAAGGCTACTCCTGGTTCCGCCCAGGACAGGGTTAATTTTTGCACAGGAGGGGGCACAGCTAGGCCCAGGGGGTTAATCTATACCACCTCACAGCATTTTCCCAGGATGGGGGAAAGGGTCCCTTCTGGATCAGGTAGCGTGGTGCAATGAGTGGTCAAGTATTGTCAGCAGTGAGAACTCGTGAGCCAATTGTTTCTTGTACCCTCTGTCGTCTGTGTTGTTGCTGTTACTGTTGTTTTCTTACCTCATTGCTGCTTCCAGTAAATTGTTCTTATCTCAACCCACGATCTTTACCTTTTGTGCCTCCAATTCTCCTCTCCACCCCGCTGGGGGAACAAGAGAGTGGCACATAGTTTGGAGAGACCCAGTGGGAGCACTAAACTGGGCAGTACCATTCCTAAACTACGACAGGCAAAAAAAAAAAAAAAAACCCACCCAAAACACATGCAAAAGTTTTTTACGAAATATAATATATATGCTTTGAATATGACCTTTGAAGGGTAAATGCTACCAACTTCATATAATTTTCCCCTCCCTTACTTGAGGTAATTGAGTTGATCCAAATATTATCTTTTATAAACTGTTGGATATGGGCTTGAAATTCCAGTGGAGGGCCATGTTATTTATTCATAGGTAAAGGTTTTCAATATACAGGTCACGGTAACATAACCCTGTACATTTCCACATCTGGGAAGAATAAAACCCAATTGAACATGACATAAATTGATAACCTGTCCTATTTATAGATTTAGGTCTCAAAGAATTTGCTTTACTTAACTAAACTACTCCCTCATCAGCCAAACACCTCCTGAAGGCTGCTAGACCTCTGTGCTCTGTTCCCACTGCACGGCCCTATGCCCTTAAGCTTCTGCAAATGGGGGAGAGAGAGGAGAAGGTTTTTTTATTTATTAAGTGGGACAAAGCAACAGCTGCTGATTTAGGATTCACAGTTATCTGAAGACTTCCCTTAAGCACTTGACCAGTAGAAAAAACAGAAGTTTACCTCTCCAGAGACACAGTAGCTAAAAGGAGTTTTTGGTGTGAGTAGTTTCAAGAAGTGGAATTTTTTTAACCTAGTCCACACAATTTTTATGCTTTACTTTCCTTACTAGTAGAGCATTTTCTGGATCAGGCATATTAAATTGACAAAAGATCAAAGTAACATACATCACAAAAAAACCCTTTACTATATCTAGTTTTCTTTACAGACTCTTTTTATATGTGGCTTCCAGGGATTTATTTATTTATGTTTAAACACAACCTTCATTCTCTATTACCAAATGATCCCACAGCCAGCTTTGTTAGATTGTGATCAGTCTTGCACCCACTGATCTACTATCCAGCTAGCCCCTAGGCTAATGAAATCAGTTCTTCTGGCTGATAATATTTTAACACAAAGACAGACTTAAGCAATTGTCACAGCATGTTGATAAACAGCTCCTTAAACCCAGACTAACAGCAACACAAGAGTGCTTCCTTGCCACAAGTTATTTGAAGTAAGAACAGGAAAGTCATGGTTTAACAAAAAAGATGGACTCTTGGCATTTCAGGAAAAGGTATTCCAATAAAAGACATCCCAGTGACACCATGTTCACATGAACTCAGTGCAATAATGAGCAGAGAGACTAAAGCTTATTGATGTCAAGAAGTTAGCGAGATCAGATATTATGTTTCTTCCCATAACTAAGAAAAAAGGCAATGAGAATTAATTGCATACTTAAGCCCAGTCAGATTAAGCCTGCACTGCTAGGTGGTTGGCTACTACTTGGACCTAAGGAATACAGACAGTACAACCAGGATACAGAGTTTCCATTAAAAAAAAAAAAAAACAAATTGGGATGTTTTTGCTCTTGCTTTCCATTCATTGCATTTCAACTTCTTTTTCACATATATTCTGAATTACATAGTTTGAAGTTTAGCACAGCACTGTTGCTGCTATCTTTCTACCATCACTCGCCTTGCTTTCAGGATGACTCTTCACATTTACCCTAGACACTGAGACAAACAACTTTTGTGTGGAATAACAGCCCCAAGACAAGGGGCAGGAGCAACTTAGGTCACGTGTGACTTCCAATTGCCCACAGTTGCAATGCAGTTTGAAGTACCAGCTTCAAAAGGATGCTGCCTTTGAACAGATCTAGCTGTAGGCACTTCAAGATTAATAGGCTGGTTTAATTACCCTCTCCTTAGCAACCGTGGTGTTGTTTCAACAAAGTCAACCCTTGTAATGTGCTACTCCCAGGCTCTGGCAGGCTGTCTCACTCCAGCGCCAGGTGATTGTGGCAGTCGTACAAGTTGCAGCTTGGAGGGAGCTTCCCTTTCCAGCAGGGCTCTGTTTTGATTTTTGACACAGGCAGGATCTCATGCGAGGCATGACCACAACTTGCAGACTAACCAAACTGCCTGGGATTGCAGTACAAATGTTAGCTTGCAAATGCTATGGGCATGATAAAGGTGAAGAAAGGTTGGCTTGGTTCACTTCTCTAACAAGTACAAAAAGTACGCCATGAAGCAGGGTTTTTCAACGAGAAACCCCAGTGGGGCTTGAACTGACGAACTTCAATGTGTTGTTTATTTTATTTCTTCCTCTTCCATGTTTGCACTTGGGATAGCCAAATACAGTTTTCTTGACCAGTCTGCCTTCACTAGGATAATTATCTCCTCAGTAATCACCCTAGTTATGTGCTCCCTTAAATAAGGTTGGTTCCCTATATTCTAGTAGTAAAATCCCACAATTAGTAGTTACAGTAAAGTAAAAAGAAATGTTCTTCAAGCACAGAAAAGGAGGAACAGAAGCATAAGGCAAACCATTCTGCTTAATCACCAGAAGGGGTTTTGATTTCTTTCAAGCAAGCACACGCATCCTCTGCTTCCACTTTTGCGGCTCCACACTTCAAAATGTGAAAGCTGACCCATTCCCAACAGCCCATTAATTACCACTGTTCAAGGAATCCCACTCCAGCAGCACTCAGAAAGAGAGGCTCGTGGAGGTCTGTTATCCGACATCCTCAGTTCCCAAAATGTTTGAACTGGCATCAGAGCCAACACAGGAAGACCCAGCCCTGCTGGTTCATTGCTTTTGCTTTCTTTTTAATCCAAACAAATTTTATGGCACAGCCACAGAAATAGCTGAACTGAGAGTGGCAGTGGCTGAAGCAAATCAGTTGGAGGAGGACAGACCAAAGACAGAAATATTTGTGCTCTCAGGGATTAGGCTCACAGGTACTAAGCATATTTTATAAATCACACCCTTTCAAGAAAAAAAAGCACGCTGCCTCTCAGATGAAGTAATTGCAAAACTATGTAAAAACTAATACACTATTTCTATAGTACAGTATTTGTATTATGAGCTGAGCCAACAACCTGGGAAGGACACGCTTACACTAAAAAAGTCAAAGGAAAAAGTTTTTAATTATAAGTGCGTTCATCATGCTGATTGTTTAAATTTACATCTGCAGGCAGCACAGAAATTTGAGAATGCAGATGACATTTGGCAGTATCTTTCTGTCATTTGTACCCGAACTCTTAATTGCATACTTAGGACACTGTTTTTCCTCCATAACTATAACACAAACTTTTAGTTCTTTTTATTTAGGCAAGAAAGAATTAACACACATTAATTAACACACATTAAAGACACATCATGCAGCAAATCACCCAATCATCTTATAAGTGAAAAATACTGAGCTGGTTACTAAAATAGATACCTGTATTTAGGGGAGGGAAAACAATAAATAATCAAAAAGTCTGTTTGTACTTCCAGTTTTCTGGATAGATCTAATCAGGATTAGATAAATTCACTTTTAAGAAGTCCTACAGTAGAATTAGCAGTATTTTTTTAGTGTATTAACAGCTAGCTAGCACATCCTGGGCAACCATTAAAGCAGGAAATTCTTCTCTAAATGCAGTATAAGCACTATTCTTGTTCTCCACATAGGATTTTCTATGGTAGGGAAAATAAGTAAGCAGAGTCTTGTGACACTATAAATACTTTTGGAAATAAATGAAGAACTGGATTTACTAGCACCAAAATAGACATAGAGGCCTTTTGGTTAACTACACTCAGAAAATATTTACTGTTACTGCACCTGGCAGTGACTATCCAAAAAAAAAGGCAATTTGCGAAGAAGAGGTTTTATAGGGAAGCACCAGCATCACATTACAATGAACTACAAAGCACTGTATTTGGTAACAGCTTTTTAAATACGTACTTCTAGTCCTTTAGATTACCAGAGGCGATGTGAAAGCATCTTGAATGATGTTAGACAGGGCTGGAAAGATGAATAGAGGCTTTAATTTAGTTAGTGTACCAGCACCTGACCAAACAAAGGTGTGTCCAGGCTGAATCAACTTAAAATACTGAACCAGATGCTTTTCCTAATTTTAAAATGTGCAAAGCTGGTATTTAAATATATCAAACCACCAAATTAAAAAGTCTGTGAATGCAGCCTGAAAAATTTCTGTTAAACCTTCAAAGAGAATTAAGGTTAGGCCTCGTCTCATTCTGCTCATATAGGGCAGTCATTGGGAAGATATACGGGTGATTTTTTAAGTTCTTTTTTTTTTTTTTAATTCCCATGCTGAATGTGACTCAAGAAAATAACACGAAATTGTTCTTTTCATGGTACCAGCACTGGTGCAATTAGAAATTCATTAGCTAACTCTGCACTACCAGGAGCAGAGTCTAACCACTGGAAGGAAAAACTTCTCAATGTGTTAACACAAAACTACAACTTTATTCCACATTGTTCCTTGAAGGAAGGGAAGAAGGTTGAAACTAGTGAAGGTGGATACAATAAAATGGGTCAAGAAGAATTCCTGCGTGAGAATAAAGCAAAGGCTGGATAATATGGGACCCTCTTTTTACAGCTGAACTTGATGACCTCAAAGGTTCTTGCCCAATCTAAACGATTCTGTGTGTCCACCATGAGACACATTGTACCCATCTTTATAGAGGGAAGAAAGCAGGACTCCGCGAACGACCGACATGTCAGCCTCACTTCCGTGCCTGGAAAGGTCATGGAACAGATCCTCCTAGCAGCTATGACAAGGCACGTGGAGATCAGGGAGGTGATTTGGGACGGCTAGAATGGCTTCATCAAAGGCAAGTCCTGCCTGACCAACCCAGTGGCCTTTGATGATGCAGTGATTACATCAGTGGACAGACAAGAGGAGGGCTACAGATGGTCTTCTGTAAAGCCTTTGACACAGTCCCCCCAAAACATCCTTTTCTCTAAATTAGAGAAGTGGTGCTCCTCAGGAGACCATACTGGGACCAGTGTTATTTAATAACTTTATTAACAACATACATGCAGGGATCAAGTGCACCCTCAGAAAATTTGCTGATGGCACCAAGCCAAATCGTTGACACACTTGAAGGACAGGATGACATCCAGAGGGACCTGGACAAGCCTGAGAAGTGGGTTCATGAGAATCTCATGAGATTTAGCAAGACCAAGTACAAGGTGCTGCACCTGGGACAACTCCCATATCAACACAGCCTGGGTGATGAACAGATTGAGAGCAGCCCTGGGGAGAAGGATTTGGGGCTGCAGGTGGGTGAGAGGCTGGACATGAGCCAGCCATGTGCACTCACAGCCCAGAGAGCCACATGTGTTCTGGGATGCATCCAAAGCAGAGTGGGCAGCACGGCCAGGGAGAGGATTCTGTCCCTCTGCTCCACTTTGGTGAGACCCCACCTGCAATGCCGTGTCCAGCTCTGGGGTCCCAGCATGAGAGAGACATGGACCTGTTGGAGCAAGTCCAGAGGAGGCCACCAAGATGGTTACAGGAATGGAGCACCTCTCCTGTGAGGAAATGCTGAAAGAATTGGGCTTGCTCAGACTGGAAAAGAGAAGGCTTCAGGGAGCCCTAATTGTGGCCTTCCAGTACCTAACAGGAGGCCACAAGAATGATGGAGAGGGACTTTTTACAAGAGCATGCAGTGACAGGACAAGGGGGAATGGCTTCAAACTGAAAGAGAGTAGGTTTAGATTAGATACTAGGAAGAAATTCTTTGCTGTGAGTGTGATGAGGCACTGGAACAGGTTGCCCAGAGAAGTTGTGGATGCCCCATCCCTGGAAGTGTTCAAGGCCAGGCTGGATGGAGCTCTGAGCAACCTGGTCTAGTGGAAGGTGTCCCTGCCCAAGGCAGGGGGTTTCGAGATAGGTGATCTTTAAGGTGCTTTGCAACCCAAACCATTCATACGATTCTATGATTCCAGCACTCCAAGAGCTTGAGACTCACAGGCTGCTTGTGAATAAAGTGTTTTTCGACAACACAAGTGTTTGAGTTTAATTGCCATAAACAATTTGGATTAAAAAGATACTATCTGTGTACCTTAATATTTAATTAATCTAAAAAAGAACACCCATTATAAAAACTATAAAGAAAAAACCCACTCAAGAACAGAGCCCTAGAAAGAGCTATAATATTTGCCATAACATAATAAAGTGATGCTAAAGTTATTTCTACAGTCTCATCTTTGTCAGGTGGTATTTGAGCTTAAATGTAAGGGAAATTAAAAAGAATGGTGGGAGAAAGACATGTCTACTTATAGCAGGATTAAAGGAGTTAAAAAAATATATCTGGTATTGTCTTCACTCGCTCTGTATTATTTAAATGTATTTTACTTCTTATTAATTTTTCTAGAGGTAATTATGAAAACAATAATGAAAATATCAGAGACAAGATCAGAATGGACATTCACATCTACTTCTCAGTGACAATAGCTCTTTCCTTGATGAGCTTTCTTAAAATGAAAGCTGCAGACAAGGAAAAACTTCCCAATATTATACAAAATGCACAGTAATTTCTATCTCATGGTAGAAAGGTGTATTTTTAAAAATGTCCCTTTTGCCTGAAGCAAAAATGTATTTCAGGCAAAGAAAAGGTAAACGAAGAAATAAATCCTCATTTTCTGCCTGATCCCAAAGAAACAAACAAAACCACTAGCTCCACTCCCTCCACACAAAAAAAAAAACCAACACACCCAAAACACCACATACCTTCACTTTTGAAAGAAAAACAAGTCTAAGCAGCAAATTAGAGTTTAAAAAAATAAATTTAAAAAATAAAGTAAGTGCCTTGCATGATGACACCAAATCAGGCTTTGGGTGCTTTCCTTATAATAGCAACAGGATGACATTTGGAAATACATGTTGATTTCTAAACTAAGTAGACATTGGAATTCTGCACCAAAACAAATCAGAATAAACTCAAGCTCAATTTTACAAAACATCTCACACTATGGAAGAGAAGGAAGCTCTGTCTTCCGTTTCAATACTGTTCTGTCTGACTTATACTTTCTGGATTTCCAGTGACTTTCATTTGTTAAAATGTAATCATTTATAAACCAAAAGGCAAAGTTGGTGCAAAAAAACTAGCAATAAACCTCTGTGTTCTTTTAAAACAGGTGCACATGAAATTGTGATTTAACAAAATATTAGGTCATAAATCTCCTCTTAACCAAATAAAATCTATGGCATCTGTTTAGTCTAATTTATTCTTCCACTTAAATGGGTGTTGGAAGAGAAACCGGTTCATCTTTTTATGTAATTATTCTGTTGACCTGAAAGTTGGAAGCTAATTGTGCAAAGTGTTGCAGTAATTACTTAGGATTAACAGAGGCTTCAATCCATCTGAGATACATTATGAAGTAAATACTTGAATTGGCTTTAAAAATAGGAAATTATATTGCCTTACAGCAGGCTATCAGCTTAAAGCTCCTAAGAAACCTGCAGAGATGGTCCTATTTCTTCAAACAGAAATGTAATTTTTAAAATGTTATTTAAAAAGACAGTTTCACATCAAACAAAATTTAAGTAGCCAGGCTTCAAAAGGACAAAGCTGCAGAGGAGTTCTGCCACATTAGACGACTTTGAACCACAGCATGCATTTGTAATTCATGCTTAATTTTTATATTTGAGCTTGTTTCTCAGAAAGGCAGCAGTACAGCAGGGGAGGAGCAGAAACAAAAACCTGGCAGAACCCCCAGCATCGAACTGGCAACAAAAACAGGATGCAACAATGCAAGAGCAGCCCTGAAACCATAGCAGCTTCTGAAGCACCACCAGTTGCTTGGTTGGCTCCTCAGTGGAAAGATTCTCTCTTTTTTCTACACTGTTTTTCTAGTGTCTATAAAATGAAAATGTTGCACACACAGCATAAGCGAGTGTGCTAAACTGAGAGGTTCTGGATGAGTTAAAGAAAAGATAATGGTTCATAAGCGGTTTGTCTTGGCAGTTCTGTTAGGTATCTTGGTTAAAGTTCACTACTTCAAGCACTTAGTAGGAAGTAAAGACACTGAAAGACTTGGCAGAAGTTTAATATAAATACTAACAGACTTGAAAAGACTTTAAAAACTCAATGAATTAAATATTGCTGGAATTTCATAGCACACTGTCAGTGCTACAGTAGTGTCACTAGCTCAGAAAGTAAAAAACCCAAAACACCACAAAACAAAAAACAACCTGTAAACAAACTTTTAGTAATTTCAAGAAAAATGCTTTGGAGAATTAGAAAAGAGGAAACAATTCAACATCTCCCCCTTACAGGAGAATGTGTTAGAGCATTTTACAGTCTCAAAATGAGCCTGAACACAAAAGCCAGGTTTTGATTTCACATGCCCTGTGTGCTGCAGGCAGAACTGATCCCGATATCAAAGTAAATGCTTAGTGTTTACGTGAGCCAATAAAGCAGAAAACTTTCTAATATGCATTAGAGCATAAGCTCATAATCTAAGCAAAAGGGATTTACATAACTGGACACTGTTTACAGGCTGATTATCTAGTTTATGGCCTAAGACACACACAGCTGCATTACAAGTTTGAAATTATTTGGAAATCCTTCTGGCACCTAAAAAGAAGCAACAAGGGAACTCCTGGACATCCTCAATCCTTGCTGCTCACAGAGCAAATGTGCTTTGACACAGAAATGATGTGGCTGCACGAGCACCTTCCACCTCACTGCTTGCACTCAGTTATCAAAACCACAAGGCATGGAGATAGAAGGAACGAAATCTCAGTTATCTCCCAGAGTTGTTTACAACCACCTGAAAATAAAAGGCTTTGCTGGTGCCATCTATAGCGCACAACAGCTGTGTCAGGACAGCTGAAGGGATAACAAAGTATCACATTGTGGGAAGAACTCCTCAGTCAACAAAGGAAACCACCTATCCCAGCCATGACATCCTTAGTCATGTTCACTTGTGGGAAATGAATTTTTATATTATCATTAATGATTTCAAATAGATGAATTTCAAAGCATAACATTCAACCTCTTTCTTAGCTTTACTATACCAATATCAAATTGGTTTGGCACCAAGAAGAGTAACTTTTTCATTTCTGCAAAGCTTAAGGTTTCATGAAATATACCAGGATTTGCTAAGCTTGTCAGGCCAAAGATGATACGATACCCTTACTAGACCTGCCTTACCAAAATTATGAACAGGCCTGTTTATTAGCTCAATACCTTAATAATACATAAGTGGAACCCCAAGTGTTAAACACCACCTTCCACCTCAAAACTAAGCAATTTATTAAGAGGCACAATACCCCAGTAGGCTATGGCCAAACACAGCATTTCCATTCTTGTCAGTCTGCTTCCTTAATATAAAGGAACAATTTTATCATAAGCAAACCCAGAAATACTCATTAGAGACTTGTTTGCCCTTCTCTGGACACACTCCAGCATCTCAAAATCTTGCCTAAGTGGAGAGGCCCAGAACTGGACACAGTACTCAAGGTGTGGCCTCACCAGTGCCGAGTACAGAAGAAGAATCACTGCCCTGGTCCTGCTGGCAACACTGTTCCTGATACAGCCTTCTTGGCCACATGGACACACACTGGCTCATGTTCAGCCATATGATCCACGTACACCAATGCCAATAAGGCTATTGAGAAGCAAGAATCTGAGTTTTTAGGTGAAACCTGTAGCATTGGGCTAAAGGAGTCAAGAGCAATGTGGGACAATATTCTCAGGGAAGTTATCCGACATGCAACTCTCCACTGCCATGGGTGGTGCTGCATTCAATTCAGGTGTCTGTAAGTAGGCTCCACCAGGAATAAAACAGCTCACCCCCTATTTTGATATGAATGAACATAGACAATAAGCAAATTAATGAAAAAGTTCAAGACACTAGATATTGACCCTACTTGAAGCAACTCAAGCTTTTATTGTTTAACAAAAGTGACTGGGGGAAAAGGACAAGGAGAGACAGCAATCCTGGCTCCAGCTGGAAGTGATGATCATTTCAAGGCTCCATATGTGCAAGAAAATGACTTGCAACTCACAGTCTGCCATTCCAAACTGTTCTATCACAGATGATGAGTAAGATGCCTTTCTCTACTACATCTACAGCTAACAGCAAAGTCAGCTGTCCGCTGGTGCCTTCAGTTGTTTCGAGAGGGCAGATTATAGGGTAATATTACAATTAACGTAGCTGAATCTGAGTAAGAGAAGGCAGTTGCAAATGTTTAAAAAATGTTACTAGGCTGTTCTTGCAGACAACATACTGAGGAGATTCGAGACCAAGTCATTCAGTCAAACTTTTGCACATTTAGAAGATCACCAGCTTTAATAGAACTTGGTTTTCTTTCACTGGGCATACGGACACATCTCCGCCTTATCATTTCCAGATCTGATCTTTTGCAGCCAGAGATGACAGTGATGCAGTTCTGCTGCTGAGGCTGGACAGACAGTGACTGTACAAGAGGCACAGTAGACAGTGATGATAACAGCAGAACCAAAAATGGCCAGCTTAGACAAAACTGGAGAAAGCCTACCCAGCTCCTGTGCTGGAAGACAGAAACCATCCAGTCTTTAGTTTGTCAGGGGATGGGGAGTTCTGACCCAAGGGTGTCAGTCTCTTACTCTGGCTCTAAGCTGGAAAGGGCTGTTCAGAACTTGAATTTTATGAGGTCGGGTATTTTTGAAGCTAGTGTTTGAATCACACAAGTTTGAGCCATTTCTAAAGGCTTGAGCATGGACACTCCATGCAGATTACACCGATGGTTAGTCTTATTTGGAGTCTCAGACATAAAGGGTATTAGAACCTTTTTATTTCTTTGCTATGTCTCCCATTCTATGAGGACTAGCAATCCAGTCTCTCAGTGCAGAAGCACCAAGCATCAGAGCTGATGTAGGTGAAAAGCATCCCAAGCAATTCTGTGGCATCACAGTACACGATGTCTGCCAAGCACCAAGTGCCTTCTATTCATATAAAAAGTGAAACCACTGAGAAGGTAGTTATGTGTGTTATGTTAATGTTACAACTACCACTGGCATTAAGAAGGGAGACTGAAATCCTGATGCCATTTTCCCTTCTGTCAGATATATTGCATGGTTGACTTCCAAGCCCAGGATGTGGAAACTTGCAGTGACACTTCATTATGAGTTCCAATGTTTTCATTTACAATAAGGCCCATGCAGGAATTTTCTCTCTTTTGTGATTGAAATTTCTCAAGCAACTCCCTGTTGAATGCTCCAGGTCACAGAATGAGTAAATACTAGCTTGAAAACATGCTTGACCAACAGTTTCCTGCTCTGACATGCACATGGTAGGTAGATTTTCTTCAAGAAATACAATCTCTTTCTAGACTTTGTATGCAAACACAGCAGGGGAAAAGATACTCATTTGAGCAATATAGCTTACTTTGTGTTTCTGATGACTATTGGGAGACTGGGCAGACAGAAAACAGGAAAAAGCAGAAAAATCTGGTGAGATTAAAAGTATACATTTTGAATTGTGGCAGTGCTGATACACCACTATTGGGATTATAGTCTCAGTGCGGTCAGCTGTCTCAAAGAGAAAACTGTCTTGTTGGAGCTTATATGCACAAAAGCACCTTATTTTCTTCCACCCTCATCCTGGGAGAATTCCTTATGAGTATGTAACACTTTTAGTGCTGAAAACAGACATAAGAAAGCTGCCTTCTAGGATGTTGGAGTCACAACTGAGGCCTCTCCTGTCACCACAGTCTTTAAGAAAAAAGTAAAATTTTCCTTAAAAATTCTAAAGAACAGCCATGGCAGAATTTATTAGACATTTTGTACTCGTCACTGAAACTCTGCCCTTTCCACAGTGATGTGTAACTGCTTTACAGTACCTAGCACCAGAGCACAGGAGAGTATCTACTGAAGATTTCCTTTTCATAGGTGCTCATCTGTGCCAGTCCTACTCAATCCAACATGCACAGGCTACAGAATAGTAATATTTCCATTCTGTTCTTTACTTTCAATTTCTGTTTCCAACATTGCATGGCAAACAGTTTTCTTACAGCGAATTTCTGCTACAAATCTCTTTTTCATTGAACATACACCAGGAATTGTCCCAGCACAAGCATAAAACACCAAAGTAGGATGTGTCTGTCAAAGATATTGTTACCACTAAAGTTTGCACAACACAGGCTTTTAAGTTTTTTGTAAAAGATTAGACTTAAAAGTAAGGGGCAGCACACACAACACATACAGCAGATTTTTCACACTAGCAAGCTTGAATTCACCCAGCTATTTGTCCAAAGTGATGGGGATAAATTACACCGGCCCAGCCTCCTCCAAAAGCACCACATCTCCAGAAACCCTAGCCTTCCCTCAGTTTTCCAGCACCTACGAAGACTGCATGTTATGTACATGCACATATGTCCATCCACATTCAAGAGGCAAAATGGGGGTGGAAAAGAGGTTTCAACTATTTCATTCCACCCAAAAGGTACTTCTGTAAGCAAAACTTGCTCCCCCTCAGATATTTGCTAGGATCAAAGCAAGCTACTCAGGTCAAGATGTTTAAATTTGGGAGTCATCTGGAATTTGAACTCCTGACTTCATCTGCCCATGAAATGTTTAAGATGCTGAAAGAGGGTACTAAGATCTTGGTAAGAATAGCATTTTTTTTTTTTTTCTTTCAAATAAATAACCCTGGAGCTGTGGGGAAGAAATGGAGGGGATAATAAGTGCAATAGAAAATAAGAAAAGTTAGAATGCAGAAATCACAAGAGGTTTTTTCAGTGACAAACACCATTGATAAATCAAAACTTGGAAGAAGGTGAACTAAGGAATCGGTGGAATGCTCAGCTTGAGGAGAAAAACTGATGATGGCTTTTTAAACTGAACTATGCATTTTTCTCTTCTCATATTATACCACAAGCATCTTGTAAATAGTAAATCAATGTGAGAGCAATTATAATTATCCCGGAAGGTTTCTACTGTGTTCTTGGCTCAGTAGTCCACAGGAGGTAATTTTATACTCACTGTATTTACACTAGTTTTGACTGGACATATGGCACTCTGTTTCTGTCGTTGTTCTCAACTAAGGGAGTTATAAAGCTCACACTGTGTTGTGTGGGTTAATACCACTATCATAGAAATTATCTTAGAGAATATTAGTTGAAGATATGAGCAAGTCTAGCATAGTCTGAAATGTCTCTGAGCAGCTACTGGCTGAGTTGCAATTCTGTGTAGCAGTCCACAGTCCCAGCATTTTGCAGTAAGCATCTGAGGGCCTTATTTTGATATATCAGACATGAATAAGCTTAAATTGTGCTTAATTAGCTACATTCCCTTTGATGCACCAAATCTAAGAGAAATAAGTTGCTCTTTACAAATCATAGTACCACAGTCTCATTCTCTGAGTCTGCCTATAAAAAAATGCATAAATCTGTCTACATAAAAAATGTATAAATCTCTGGCCCAGATGACCATACAGCTTTAACTCATAATTTCAAGTACATTTTTTATGCTTAGCCTGCTATTCACAGGGCA
Source organism: Struthidea cinerea (assembly GCA_013397865.1). NCBI lineage: Eukaryota > Metazoa > Chordata > Aves > Passeriformes > Corcoracidae > Struthidea > Struthidea cinerea. The sequence continues at coordinate 813,432 of VZTI01002062.1, forward strand.
AAAATGTTAAATTGCACCCGCTTGCCTTAGACTCCTTATCTCCTCCCCTCCAGATCCCAGGTAAACAAGCAGCCAAACCAATGCTACCAAGCAAGAGGCTGAAGAACCAGAGGTATAGAAAAGGGCATTGCTCAGACAAAAGCTCTCCTGACCTCGCAGAAGCAACTCCTGTAAGCCAATACGCAAATATTTGAAGAGCAAGAGGGCTGCATTTTCAAAACTTAACAATAGTGCAGTGCAAACTATAAAATTAAACAACTGTAAAATATGCTATAAACGTCAGCAGTGAGGATACTTAAGATACCAGTTAACTAACATCTGAACTTAACCCTTATGAAGAAAATTCTCTTCCCATTAGACACAGTCACAGTGAGCTTCCTCCATTATTTGAGTCTTTTACACCTGTTTCAATTGTGGCAGGCACAATCAGGTCAAAATTAGGTAAGATCTAGAGCAGAATATAAAAATCACTGAGTTTCTATTGAAGAAGAGTTGAAAACACATAACTACTGTCCCTTTTCATCACATAGAAAAAAACCAAGGTATAAAATTAATGAAAAGTCATTGTTAGCATTATCCAGGCTCAGTTGCAAGGGGAATAAGCCCAACTGTAGAACGCTGATTACAAAGATATTTACATCTTCTACCTTTTGAACACATTTATTATTGAAATAAAAAGTTTCTTTTTCTTTTCTTGTTGAAGTTACATATTGCAAAATTACAATCCAATACAATTACAGTTACAAAATGAAATTGTTTGTTTTGCGTGTAACTACAGCCTTGGTGGAGTCAGCAAGTGTAACTTAAATGGATTGGCGTTTTAGATCTTTCTTGATTTTTTTCTTTTTAAATACAAATTAAAGCTTTTGAAATATGAGTAAAATCTCCCGGACAGTTAGGCTTTACAAAAGCTAAATACAATACTGGACAGAGACACATCTAAACATAAAAACCCTTCAAGAACATTTAATAAAGGATGAAAGTAACTTACATTGCAGTTCTATTATATCTGATAAATTTACTGCTGAAGCAAATTTAGATGAGGCCAACAATTTTATAACAAGTGGCATGGCTAACATTTTTAAAATATGACCTTAGCGGGGCATTGTTAGCTCGACCAGTTTGAGATCAGTTGTACTACATAGTTCTTTTAAGTGTAATAATAGTGATTTTAACAGCAATATACTATTAAACAGAAAAGTGGGGAAGAAGGATAGTTTCTTCAACCATCCCTTTCTGAGAAGTCACAATCAATTTGATTCATCCAGCCAGCAGTTAACCAACCCAGTGTTCATGGCACTGAGTAATTATCCACTGGGGATGCCAGGAAGTCACCAACATTGGATTGTAGGAGCTACCATTAACAGTATGGATTTAGAGACTGTTTTCTGAAAATCTGTTCAGCAACAACAAGTTCTCTAACTTACAGTTTAGCCATTTATGCTAAAAGCCAGTTCTGACAGCAAAAAAATTTGCTAGAAAAGTCTTTAGTGTCTGTATAAGATATTGCTATATAGTTAAAATATTGGCTTTTTTTCCCCTCTTGCAGCATTCCTTCTTTCTGCACATCCACCCAGAAGTTTAGCAAAATCCCAAAAGAAGAATTTTAGATACTTCTGACTCCCAGAATAAGCAAGCCACAGTGCCCTGTAGTTGTTAACATAACATGGGCTCAAACTATGAAATGTGCCTCGTGTGGGCGTTGGCAACAGATGATGTGCAACTCTTCCCCAACAGAGGTACCATTGCACACGCACCACCATGATTTAAAAGCCTTTACACATCACATCTGGCCTCCCAACAACATGTTACATTTTTAGTGTTTCTTGACACAAAACCAGGAATCCCTAATAATGTGCTTTTACTCTTGACAATACTCAGTGTCTTCTTGTTTGCCCACCGTATTGAAAAGGTTTAAGAAAGGCATACCTCCACAATCACATTTTTTAGGTGAAGACTTAGACCACAACTGAAAAGGAAAAAACATCTTAGAAGAATGATCCCAGTCACATCTTCCCAAGAACTTTTTATGAAAACATTCAACACTTCCAAGATGTTCAATGTCTTAAGACATTGGATTTCTTTTATTAGGATTTCTTTTTATTAAAGTTAGAGGAATGGATTAAATGTAAATATGCTATTAAATTATTTGTGCAAAGGGCCAGCAAAGCCCATAAATTCTGCTAGAATACTGTACTATAAAGAGAATTCAAGGGCACAATAGACACCATACTCCTACAGACTTGCAATCTTTGCTAAATAATCTAGTGTCTTTGATATGGCTTAAGAAGCATGTGGGTAGAGATTTAAAAAGAAAGAACAGGAAAATTGTAATTGGTGAGGCTGACAAAAAACTGAGAAAAAACACCAAACACCAAAGCCCTCACGACTCATAGTGATTTTTGGCATAAACTTAGACATGGGAAGTTCCTCTGCATCAAATCGCACAATCATTAAACCGTAGACAGAGTCACCATGCATTTAATTATAGTTCCTCACATTATCTTCCAGTCTATCTTTCCAATCTGGAATTTCTAATAGTGGACTATGTTTCTCCTATATCGGAATCTCCAATACAGTGGAAAGTGCTTAGATTATTGTAACAGTTTTTCTTTAGCTTCACTTCACAACAATTTTCAACAAATGCTGAAATCTGACCACCAGAGTACAAACCCCTTTGGACAAGCATCCTCCAAACAGTTTTGACAGATTCTGTCATCACCCTGAGACAAAAAATTGCACTTTTCCTATTGCTCAAGAGGATTTTTACAATAGCCATACAAATTGCTTATAGCAAATGTGAAATTAGGAAGATCCATCAAATCTTTTAATTAGTTTCATGAAATCTTCCTGCAGAAAACAATGGCAGAATCAATATTCTGTAGTCTCTCTGCTCTAAGCCAGCTGGATCACCTAATCCTTCCTAATAACCTAGTCTTAGGAAATTCTGATTTAGGACAAAGCCCAGTTAGCCACATAGGTATTATCACAGAAATATTAAGACAATTTTCTTGCTTAAAATCACTTTTCCTTGGCTCTAACCCCACAAAGTAGCTCAATTTCTTCAAGATCTGCTGTCCTTGTTGCTATTAATCTCATTCTGCTGTAAACCAAAGAGTTTATGAGGCAGCTGCCAAAGTTCTGCTGCAGAGATGGCAGCAGGCATTTTCCACTGCTCCTGGACCAGGGAGAGTACAAGCAGAGAGATCAAAGAGCATCGGCACACTTCAAATGGCTGCTCTTGAAGAGGAAGCAGAGGAGGAGAGTAGTGGTAACAAAAAGCAACACAAGACTCCCCTTTTCAGGGCCTGTTTTATTAGCAAAGACGGGAGGGAAAGAGGCCAGCTCTGGGCCTGCTTTGGAATTTAAGTGCACATGGTGGAAACTCCATCTCAAGCATCCTTCAATCCAACTCTCATCACAGCTACCTACCCTGTCAAAATGTCACTGCATGCACAAAACACCTTAATGCTCAGGAAAATACTTCAATCGTAGCTAAAAATCAGTGCGAGCAAGGTTGTGTGAAGGAGCAATCTCAGATATTCCAGCCACAAAAATAATTCAAAGGACAGAAGAAAAACCCTACAAACTGAAGGAAATCCCCTATTTTAGTTGTAGCTATTGGAAAATAAGCTTAACTTTGCAGGTTCTCTCTCTTACAGTTTATGAAAGTGACTGCCTTTTGTGAAGACATAAACTTTTCCCAACATTTCTGCACGAGCATTTCTGTGTTTAAGAAAACCTTTTTTTTAAACAAGCTTTAAAGCAGATATTTCCAAAATTTTCAAAGCTGTTTACACATTAATCCATACATATAAAAAATAAGGCATTTAATGAACTAGAGCATGCCATGTAGAACGTTTAACTTTGTTTTTCCTAAGTACCAGCCTAGTAAATTAAGTGGAAACAAAAAAATTGTGACTTCATTTAAATAACTCATTTTTCTAAAGAAATATACCAAAATGATTCCCATAGGAAACATCTGTGATTCTTCAACAGCTGTGTAGAGGGAACCTACACAACTGGCATTTTCTGCAAGAATTTGAGAGGAAGCCACTATGGCATTTTTGCAAAATGCAAGCATTTCAGGTACGTATGTTACCAGGTTCACTGAAAACAAACGAAGAACATCCACTCGTTTGCTCAAATCAGCTGAGTCTGAACAACACAAAAAGATACCGGGTCATAACACTCACATAAATTCAATGTAAACGATCAACTGATATTTAGAGATTTATTTGAGAACCTGGGTTAAAAAGATAGTAAGGATGGGTGCACTGAGATATGGAATTTTTTGTTAAAATTGAATCACAGTAGCTTACTGTTTTAGCATTACAACTGTAGTAACAGTGAGAGTTTTTTAAAAAGTAACCCAGTGATGTAAGTTCTGATTAGAACTTATCTTTTTAGTCTGAACTGAAAAAAATCAATTTAAGCTAATTTTCTTTTAAAAAACCCTCCAGAATTACCCAGTCCCAGGTCTTTCAGCCAGAATTTACAGCTGAATTGATCCATTAGCCACTTTTGACTGCATAATTACAGCCAAACTTGCAATTTAGTTATGAAGCCATCTAATTAATGAGTCTGCACAGCGAAAACAAATTAAGTTAAATGGAGAAATAACAATAGCCCAAGAAAGCGTACAGTGAAGTCATTTCAGAAACTTGAGTGAAAATCTACTTTGTGAATGCAGCTCTCCCTGTCCACAATTATATCATTAACCCAGTGCCACTTTTTAGAGCTGAGATTCAATGACTGGTGAGTTGACAACCCTGCATAATTTACAATCAACTGTCTGCCATCTGCCCAAAATTAATCATTTTAGTCTGCAAATGTGGAATAAGGCAATGCTGTAGCAAGCTACAGATGACTCCCTTACATTTTTGCAATGTAACACAGCAAGGCACTCTTATTTAGGAGAACGAGCTTGATATCTGTAAACACAGTCAAAGCCAAGGGCACAAGACTGAGTCCATCTGACTGAGTTTTCAAGTCAGTTTGTGCAGAATGGTATGGGGCTTTTTTTATGTCTTTCTAAACATGCTGCTTATCTGACCAGCTGATTAAGTGGCCACAACTTCATACATATGTGCATGGCCAAGTACAGACACCTACAAGGACTACAGGTGTCAAACTGTAGGACAGCTCCCGCTAGCTATGAACAGCCATTGGATTTACACACCCAATAAGCAAGAGTGTTATTACACAGCAAGCATAAAGGATACTACCTGCAAGTCCATTATATAATGTATTTATGTTTCTAGAAACATGACATAGTATAAGAATCTCACACAGAAAGTTTTAAAGTTCAGCTCAGGCAGAGAGCTTGCAAAGACAAGAATAGTTTTTCCAAACATCCATAAAATAGAAGATAAATCTTATTTATAAGGATAGTCCAGTTGTCCTAGGGACTAGATAGTGATGTTTAAGTACTCTGGTTACAATAGCAACCCTGGCAAGTTCTGCAGGACTGGGAATAAATGGAAAAAAACAGTCCCTCTCCTACATTAGTCAAAGAAGTCACCAGAAAAAATTAAAATGTGTCTTCATGCAAGACCAAGGCCCTGCTCATAGTCCTCCATATGCCAAGCTTTAAATTATAAAATGCATAGGCTGTAGAGGCCCACAGACAGAACAAAAATATTCTGAGTGGGAAAAAGGATTTTGCCACAGCTGGACTGACACTGCGACTACTGTTATCAGCTGAATTGGCACTGAAACCAGGACTGACATCCCATCACCTGGATTTACACTGAAACCAGGACTGCTGATCTCTTTTTGTGTCTTTTCTCCTTGCTGTCTTTCCCCAATTTCTCTCTTCCCTTTCACCCTACCCCTTTATCCAAAAACCACTGCTGTGTGCTTATACAGTAGGTTGGGAACTAACATACCTATTTCTATGCCAAGTGTGTAATTTGCTGATAAATCTTTCTGACTGCTTGAAGACCCTCTGACTTTTGTCATTCCTTTCAACCACAAGTATTTACAAATCTTGGATGTGTCCTTCCCCTTAAGGGTGGGTCATCACATAGGGGAAAATAGGATGAAACAAATGATGCAGGGAAATTTTGACACTTCAAGCAAAAATCTATTTCAGCTGCTATTGCACAGCTGGCCCCTCTCAATACTGGACACACAAGTTCCTTGCTTCCTCAGGATGTGAAGGCCTTCCTCAGATACAGTTTGATCCAAGAGATTTCTGGGCTACTCTGGGAACTATGTGACAGGATCTACATTTCAACATCCCCATCTCTAGGGCCAACAGAAAACTAGTACCACAAAGACTGAGCAGTTTGATCTTGAATCCAGCCAAGGCCCCAAGCAAGTTCAGTAACGAGGAGCTGACATTTGCAGGAGGTAATTTCTGGAGACTCACACTTCCATGCAGTGTACAATATGGGGCAGAGATGTTACTTGTGACATTGAGAACATCGAGATAGTTGGTTCCCTGTAGCACTTTTTAGGAGAACATGCAGGGCACAAATTGAAGCATCTGATTTTAGAAAGACAACAGCAACAAGCTAGGACACTGGCTTAGGAACCAGTTCTCCACCCAAGGTCAACTTTAAAAGTATTGGTTTTCATTTCCACAATACACAGAAATGCTGTTAGAAGACAAAAAGCTGGAGAATTAAACACGGCTGCCAACTAGTATAAAGGTTTTCTCTTTTCTGGTAATCCAAGAATACAAGACTTTTTGCTAACATAGTTTAGAAATGTCAAAATTTTGTATTTCAGATACAATTGTGATAGTTGTGCAATCAAAGGCCACTTAAAATTAGACATTTTGCTTTTCTGACTCTTGCTTCATCCAAACTATTTTATGATCGTTTATTTTCCTGTTGACAGCTGAGGTCAGTGCAAGAGCAGTAAGTCGTATCTCACACTTCAGGAGTTTATGCAATAGCTGGCAACCAGACAATCTATCTGGCATCTGGGAACTAATTTGCAAGAAAAGCTGGTGAAATGAGGCCATCCTGAGTTATAAACACAAGTCTAATGATACCTTCCAGCTTTGCAGATCACTTTTTATAGAGTGGAAACTATGCAATTATGTGTAGAGTTTCAATTGTCATGACAAAGTCTTTCCTACGCACAACTTGTGCTTCATCAATGAAACAAACCATCAGTTTACAAGATTCCCTAAAATCCTCGAACAAGTTATAATACTGGATAAACACTTAAGGAAAATGAAAAATGAAACCTTATCTCTCACACACGCAAAGAAAAACAAACCACAGGGAGATTCAGCCCTAAATATCCAGCTCTGCAAATTTTGGAATTTACAGAAACCAGCAGCTGCTGCTGAATAATTTTTTTGTTACAACAGCAGGCACTTATGTGCAACCATTTGGCAACTTTCAAGTTATCTATTGTTTTGGGTGAAGGATCATTTCAGACATTTGCCCAATTTTCCACTAGCTGGCCACCACACCTTGAAGTGTTATGAGCTACTTACACATCACAAGGTAACCTGCAGAAGTACAGCCTTGGCCAGGCCCTTAGGAGCACAGGGCCTCCCTCCATGTAAAATTATTTCTAACATAAGCAGTTTGTTGGAATGTCAGGTAAGGATAAAAATCCTTGCCCATCAGTTACAGTTTAGGCCCTTCCCTCATGTTCCCGTACTTGTTTTGTCATTGATTATGAAATTAATGGAAAATGAAACAATAGATTATTATTCTGAAAAAACCCACAGCTTTACTTGCCAAAAAAATCTGTCAAAGTCAATGAGAAAGCTCAAGTGACAGAGAAACCCTCATACACAACTTAAGCGCAAGTTCAGCACATTCATTTTCAGGGAGAAGCAGCCTCTTGGTCCAGTACCACCCTGCAGCAGATCAGCAGGCTCTATTGTACTGTACTCTCTTGGACTTCTGCTTTGGTTTATTTTGATTCCTTGAGCCTAATGTCTTGACTACATTTGCAGTTTGAAGCTGTCTGAAGGAAAGCCATCCAAAAAGCCTTTGCTGCCTGCTTTGCTGGAACGCTCTCTTGGCAGCTGTTATGTGCAAAAAACCCAGCAGCACATTAGCGCTTTCCCATATGGAAGCAAACCCTATTTCTGCTCCTGTTCACTCAGGAGTGACACCATTTTGTGTGTCATCACATCACACAGTGATGCCCCACTGAATCTCACTCCAGTGCTGAGCTCAGTTACCAGCCATGCAAAAGGAAAATACAAGGGAAGGCGTATCCATAACATGCTTGGCTCATGACTTCACTTTTTCAAAATGAATGCAGTAGGTGTCCTTGGGTGTCAGTGTGGCCCTCTCAGTATCTGTTTTCAGGAACAGGAATCCCAGAACAGAGCTGAGCCTGCACTCTTCTCCAAACCTGTACATGCTACAGTGCCCTAAGTGTGGCTGCTCAAGTCACGCTGAGGGCACAGCTTTTGAGTAATCCCCAGATTCTGGGCCTTCAAGGAGATACTGCTCATCATCTTGAACAGATGACTGCTGCCCTTCTCACTCCCCAGGGGACCAACGAGGGTGGCAGCCTCCCGATTCTGCTGCTGCACTACCCTATCCAGAGCAGCTCCAGCCTCTCCCATGGCACAAACTGATGAGCATCAGTACCATTTCCTGTGTCCCAGGTGGATTTTCTGGGAAGTGCAGGTGTTGAAGACCTGAGTGGTCAATTAGAAATGGGAACAATTAATAATGGTCTATTCCTGAGACAAAAGGTTCAGAAAAGGACTCGGCAAGGGCAATGGGAGGTGAACATAAAAACCAAGGTGAAACTATAGATGTAAAAAACAGCAGAGCTACTGCTGGAACACTGGTATTTGTTAGCAAGTAAAAAGCTGCCCAAGTCATGGGGCTCCTTTAACAGTGTATGGAGCCTTCTCAGATTGTCACGTCAAATCAGTAACTTGCATTTGTAAACACTCTTAGGATAAGATGCAGGACTTCACTTATTTGGACCCCAAGCTTTGATCTGGACCCCTGTATGCACAATCTGTGCATACAGAAAAGATCTTCTGTTTTCAACCCAAAGTATATACTCTGTGCGTATTTGAAACACTCTGCAGTCCAAGCTCTATTCCTATCCTTAACTCCTGTACAAGAAACAGACACAAAAAGACAGATACAGAAATATATTTAGAAGAGAATGTTATTTTCTTTGCAACTATTTCAGTTCTTTATCATGGTTATTCCAAGACCAGCTCAGATGACTAAGGGGTTGGTCTGCTCTATCTTCTCAGTAGATGAAGAACAATGAAGAATCTACAGGGTCCTTAGCCCCTGCCAGAAAAGCATGGGCCATTCCCTATGTCTGTTCCTGCTTCAAGTGTCAGAGGGTTGAGGAAACTTGGTGATAAATTAGCATTTTCAACCTGGTGAACAGACCTCTGCTTTCCTTCAGTGATTCAAAATTATGATAGTTTCCTAATTATGCCACAGATCAGAAAAACCTTAAGAAATCACTGTGTTCATGCTACGAGAGTGCCACACTCAGTAATACATCCTCTTTATTTTGCATCACTAATGAATTCTGAAACAAGATGTTCTACAGTGGGTGGAGGTATCCACATGACTTGGTGTGAAATAATAGTTCTGTCTGAACACTAAAACTCTTATGCCAAGCAAATCTCTGTGCTGCTCATACAAGAATAAGGGTTCCCCCTTCTAAACTTTTCTTGGCAATCACATATGAAAAGAATTGGGGAAGGTCATGATCTGGAAAATTTCTCTAGAAAGTCATGTTACTCTTGATGTATTTAGAAATATGAAATTCTAAAAAAAAAAAAAAGAAGTCTGGTCTACTTTCTCATTTTAGTGCTATACTAGTAACAAGTTATGTTTGGAATGTTATCAAATTGTTCCTTTATAAATACAGAAATTTTTTAAAATGTATTTAAAAGGCTCATATATGTTTCATGATATCTTTATATTCTTGTGTGGGTGACTAAACTGACCACAGAACTAGTAACTCCCAAATCTCAAAAAAAAAGTTATTAACTTATTTTTTTTCTAGAAAATTAAACCAAAATTCATCTATCGCCCTAAAACTTATTGCTATTTTAATCTTCTAGGGAAACAAAGCCTGCAAAAAAACAGGTAACAGCCTTTCCAGACCAACTTGATCAATCTTGCCTAGATCATTTTTTATTTAATTAGTTTCAGCTGTGTTTGGAACAGATTTCATTGCACCAAGAGGCTTTTTGTTCCTGTTTTGCTCAATTTTTGCAGGGGAGTTTCCCAGCAATCATTTAATTCTCTCGTCTATTATAAAAGATCATTGTCATCTTAAGATACCTCTCCTACGTCTGAGTCAGATCTCTGCTGATCACTGCATTTTTAAACCAGGACATAACTCCTTCTTCTCCAACTGTAAAACACCCTGCTTCTACACACAGGCAAGACCTATTAATGCACATACAATAGGTGGGAACGCTTTTTTCCAAGAATGCTACGGAATAGTAATATCTTTGTATTATTAACGTACGGTATCAAGTTTTTCCAGGCTGTAAAACTGAGAGCCACCCTCCTCCTGTATAACCTTGTGAAGTTTTCAGATGCCAAGCACAACTTTTGATTCATACTTTACCAGCTTAAGAAGTGACAGCCAGAGCGACTTTGCCCTTTCCAACAAATTTCCAGAAATTCTTGACAGTGTCTGATTTCCTAACAAGAACTTTAAATCAGGCAAGAACAAGTCACTGGCCATTGGGAGAAAGCCAGAAATGGTTCTGCATATTCTGCAGAACAGAGAGGAGGGTATGTGGTATCTGCTGGAGGGTGCTGCCTGGAATGTTTTTTTATCTCAGTTGTTTAGTTTGTTTTCCCTCAGCGGATAATTAACTGATTCAGGTCCACAGTGAAAAAGGAGAGAAAGAGAGAGCCAAAGCACTTTCCTCTAAATAAAACACCTGACCAGACTGAGGCCCAAACAAGGCGCCAGCCAGGGAGCACCCACAATACAACCCTTCTGGTCAGGCTTCACACAGGTGTCACTGTGCATGCAGGTCATCAGCAAACGTGCAAACCAAGGCTCGGTGGCACGTGTGGTACATCGGACGGTGGTCACAGCGTCTGTCCAGCAAAGGAACTCCCTGCTGAACAGCTCAGCACATGCTCAGCGCTCCTTCCTCGGCACTCCTGCCTTTACCCTAGTGTTTCTATCAATGCTATACATTGGGACTCTACTCAAGAAACAAAACTGAGAGTTTTGGATGTTATGCTTCCATGTTGGAAAGAAACTATTAGATGAACTTGGGAATAGAGTTAGACACAAAGAACTCTGCAAAGCACATTCATCAGGATAGAGAGGGAAAGAACAGGAGGTATCATTGCTGTTTACCAGCTACTGCACAATGATTTAGCAAGACTATTTTTTCCAAACTTTTCTTTTTAAGAAAGAAACTTATTGCACCAATTCCCTACTCTACGATACCATTTCAGTACTACATCTCCCTTGCTACAAGAGTTAAAGTGAGGAACAACAACCATGACTCTCATCAGCCAAGGGGGAAAAAGGAGAAAAAAGGCAGGGGGGGTATCTCAAATATTTCCAACAGCAGAGGTATAAAGGTAGAGGCATTGGTTTCTATTTTAGTTTTTCTTATGTTTAGATTTGAAGGTTTGTGATATTAGGGCCACAAAATCCAAAATGAAACACAACTGTTAAAGGAACCCTTAAAATAGTTCTGCTCTCAAAGAACTGATACAAGACAAATGGTTGCAAGCAATTTATTACCAAAAAAGTAATACTTTGATATACTGATCTGCAATCAGTGGAAGGTTTATAACAGTCCTTGGTGCACAAGGATAGCATCGCACAGGAGTTGAAGTCTGATGAAGGTGGTGAATATTTTTATTTTTTTCCTTTTAAAACATTCTCAGTGTAACCCAAATATATTCTGCAAGTATTACATGACTCAGACTGTTATGATAAGTAGGCTTGTTTTTAAATTGTCATGAGTTTATAGCATAAGAATGTGTTTTTTGTAAATATTTCCAGTAGAAGAGGTATAAAGCTAGGTTTGTTCCCATTCTTACCATACCCAGTGATTCAGATCGCACTCAACACAGTCAGAAGTCAAACTCTGAAATTTATTCTCCTCCATCACTTCAAAATGCAGTGATTTGTCAGACATTTCACAAAAGACTTCTTTCCATTTTTCTTCCAGCATGCTGATGGATGGCTTCAAGCATGAAAAGATTTTGTGCTATTGAAGATTAACTAAAGGAATTAACAACTTCATTTTAAGATGCTTATAAAACAAGTTTAAGGACCCTAAATATAAAGGCTGCTGATTTTCAAGTGTTAAGTACCTTTATGAATCCTCTCAAACCTTGGTTTAAATACACAGCAGTAAGTACATTACTTTTTCTTTTTCCACAAAAAAGTAAATCTAACATACATTTATGTATTTGCACATCTTCCACTAAATTCAGTCTTAAACCTACTTATAATCATGGTATGTCTATACACTTCACATCCACCTCTTTTCACTGCTAAGTGGAAATGCAGATAATGTTGCAGGTCCCCCCTATGTATCAGTGTTTGACCATCTGTGTACTTGGTTCACTCTCTAGGAAAAAATTCAGGTATGGCAAATAGGCCCTTATGAACACAAGGTCCTCAAGTAAATACAGGTTTCTCTCTTGCTTAAGTCTAAGGGCATGCCCAATACAATCCAGGTGCTGTTCATATCAAAAAACCAAATTAACGCCCACTTAAACATACAGAGAATAGAAAACAAAATAATTCCTTCGTGCATTTAAAGAGTGTTATTTTATAACTGCCCCAAAGCTATTCCTCAGCTGGACAAAACTTCTCAGAAGGATCAAACAGGCTGGGAAAGAAATGTCCATTCCAGTTCCACATAAAGATCTAAAAAATCATAGAATCATCATGGTTGGAAGAGACCTACAAGATCATCCAGTCCAGCTGCCCACCTGCCAAGACCACGGTAACCACCAAACCACATCACCCAGATCCAGACGCCTCTCGAACACCTTCAGGGATGGTGACTCCACCACCCCCCTGGGCAACCTATTCCAATGCTTGACCATCCTAACAGTGAAATTTAACTGTTTTTTTTTTTTTTTTTGGACATCTAATCGGAATATCCTGTCTCACCTTAAGACCATTTCCTTTTTTCATCTCACTCCATGCATGGCAGAAGAGCTGGCCCCCCATTTCACTACAGCCTCCTTTCAGGTAGAGCGATGAAGTCACCCTTGAGCCTCCTCTCCTCTAGATTAAACAAACCCAGCTCCCTCAGCTGTTCCTCATAATACATAGGAATATTCCTTGTGTTCTCATTTGAACATTTCCTTCTACAGAATTAAAAACAGCTTAGAATTGGAAAATAATGGGTGGGAAGCTATTCTATGAGCACTGGACACCTTCAGGTTTCCTGACTTGTCAGATTTGTAGTTAGTGCTATTTTCCAGTTGAAGCTGCTGAAGAATGCATCTAGGACTTCTTTATCACACCAAGTTTTTGTGTCCCATAGCAGAACATTTCTTCAGGATTTCTCTCACCAACATCTCTAAATACAGCACTGCTTTCAGCAATCACTGTCATTGAAAGTCTCCTATTGTAGAATTACTTTTTGGTCATGTCCTAGTCTCACATGCATACTGGCAAAAAATGAGACTGAAAAGCACAGTTGGATTGAACTCATTAAAGAAAACTTCAGGTGCTCAATGTGTGCCTTACAGTTTCAATTCTGTTTTATTTTCAGCAGGCAGAGCAAGCAAGGGGACTTATTAATAGGTTTATATGAAACAAAAAGTTTATCCAACAAAATTCTAATTACTTCAGCAGGAATAGCTGAATTTAAAGAGGTTAACCTGAAGTTAGTAAAGTTACATTAATAAGAGGTCATTCTTCCCTTCATGGTCTCTATTTAATTTAAATTTTAACTGATTTTAAAACTCAAAGCAGTTCCTGAAATCCCAGCATTGTTCACATACACAACACAGAAACCTCATCATTACTTTGCATGCAAGTATGGTCAAGCTCATGGAAAATATCTTTTCAAGTGAAAATAATGATTTTGAGCATGTTTCGTGTGTGTCTCTAATCTTATTCCACAGTGCTACAAAGAAGCCCCATTAAAACCCACTCTAGATGACGTGAGGCCTCGTGAGCAAGACCAGTGAAACTGCCAACTGCTGGTTTTCATACTCACACCGCCTTCAATAGACACAGAGTCTGTAAATAATTTGTGCAACCCCAATCTTACATTGAAAATACGGCAGCAAACATATTTACGTTAATGGACCAAGTGAGTGCCAACAAGCAAGCCTGCAGCAAACCTTGCACAACCCAAACTCAGTTTTCATTTGTAGACATAAACGAGTATTACAATATCTGAGTAACTTTGAAGGTTCATTTTATCAAGATCTCCACAGTATTTGTTGCATCCTGATATATGAGCCAGTCTAGACCATGATGTAGCATTAAAAAAGAACCTATTTTCACATTGAAGTTAACAACTAGAGCTGCAGACATGCTGTAAAACACTTAAAAAATAGAATTTATGCTGATTTACAGTTACAAATCTTGTATTTGTGCCAGGACTTAAAAATACATTGACTACATTCTGAACATGATGTTTCTTCATGATTGGTGTTTCATTTTTTAAGCTATTTGCACGCTTTGCAGAAGCTGTTTCACAGCTCTTACCCTTCATTTGCTTCTACTAACCCTCTTCCTCCCCTTTAATTGAATACCCTGAAAATCCATGCTGTAAATTACTTTATTATATGTTTAAAAATGATTACTACATAGAGACTAACTGCTCTATCCACCCTATTCACTAGCAGCCTCTTCCAAAATTTTGTATCAAGCTTGGGCAACGCACCAAACACTCTCCTTTTAATTACGCTTGCTCTTGCAAAGTTGATGGGCAGATTTTCCATATGCTCTTACAGCCCTCAGGCATGTGTTAGTTTAGTCATTGACTACTGTCTCCCTGATTTTCTCTAGAATTCATGTCCTAATTCTTATCTTCAAGGGTTTCCATTAATGCTGCACAGGAAGGAGCAGCTTGGCTTTCACAAACACGACAGAAAGTCCATTTCCATGAGCACATAAAGTTCTGGTGTTCTTATTTCATGGTGACAGCACTTAGTGAGCTCTTACAGCCTTACCATCACTGATGGTCTGGACACAGAGCAAATTTACAGATGCTACTGCTGTTCCTGAGACATGGAGCAGCTGAAAGCAGGACATTTATTTTAGGCAATTGCCTAAATATATAAAACATACCTTTCACCACAAGCCCAAATCTTCCCAAACGCAAGTACCTCTGCATATGGACTGCCATGTATCACTAACATATTTCAGTAGCCAGGCAGACATTCACCGTGTCTGCCTGAAACACCTGACTCGCGAGGCACAGGAGCATTGCGCCGTTCCATGAGCCAGCAGTCATTCCCGAGAGACTCGCTTCCCTGGCAGCCCATAAGGCACAAGTGGTTTTAGCAGGATGAATCTCCCCCTGAGGTTGTCTGCCACATCCCTTCATGCCAGACCAGAGGCTCATAGTGTTAGCACATTGCAAATTCCCACTCTGTATGGGAAAGCTATGGATGGACACCCTGCTGTGAGACTGCGCCTGTCTCCATGCCACCCCTCTTCCTCTTTCATTTGGGTAAGTAGCAAATGACACAAGAGACAGAGTAGAATGCTGCCATCATTGTAGAATTTTCTTGGAAAGTTGTTAACATTTCTGGAGCTTTGAACTTCAGGAAAATCACCTTCAAAGCTACCTCTCTGGCTGAACACCTGTGGCATTGGCACTGAAACCAGCTGACAGAGTGTGCAGTGACTACTGCTAAAATCCAACATCCAAGTAAGGAAACTGAACGGATCTGTGCTTCCTTAGCTGTGCCGTGGAACTACTGGTCCCCACATGACATTTGTTAACATTAACAGAAATTTAATGAAAAATTTCCACATACACCAACGAGAGAATACATCCCTAAATTTAGAACAAAGTATGCTGGAGAGGAAACACCCATTATTACTTATACAAAGAGACAGTTGACTGAAAATTGTTTTGATGACCATGGTGCTCTGTGATTCCTCTGAGGTAATTTATGATTCGTGACTATTTTCTAGCTTCTTCATTAACTCATTCATGAGTCTTCACTGAAAAATTGAAATTAAGAACACAAAATATACCATCAGATTACATTACCTCACAAGAAAAAGCTTCCCTTCATTCACAGTGAACACAGAAGATTTAAATGTCTAATCAACAAGGTATGATTTCTACTCAAAGACTACTCAAAACCTTCTGACTTTATCTTCAAAGAAATCAGTGCCTAAAGTAGAGTAAGATAAACACACCTGCAGCCTAAACCAAATTTATTCTGGAGAAAAAGATGAAATGGGAATAGCACATGTGACACAAATTACCTTGTACATCTCTGCAGACTCGAACAAACTTCTAAATGTGATTGGCCAGGAGGAGCAAAAAAAACGGTTTAGTCCCTACCTTCATGCAGTGTATATTTAAAGACTACCACAAAAAAAAAAAAAAAAAAAAAAAAAAAAAGAAAAAGAAAGAAACACAGGAAAGGGAATTAGAAGTCAGAGAATGGGAACGCAGATGTCATGTTACTGCACATAATAGTAACATCCACAGAGGAATTTTGTGCCAAGCTCATGTACTTGAGGTAACTGGGCTGCTACAAGTCCATAAGTTCCTGAACTCTTCCATGGTGACTGGCCTGTTATTCCAGGGGATACACTCTCCATCCTTAAGACAGCCTAGTTTCTTGCTGCTACATGCTACTGGGGGAGTGGAGGGAGAAGATATATTTGTTCTGTTCTAGGAAGAAGTACAAATTCCTCAGAAAACCTTGCAACCTCCACCACATCAGTGTTTGAAGCACAAGAAAGGGTGATCTTCACAACTGAAGAGATCACAAAGGAACATTCATTAGCAGCATTCTGATGCAGCCAAGTACGTTTGCTCATGCACTGGTCTGTCTTCAGCTAATGTAAAAAACACACTAAAACATGAATCTTCATTTGAAATAGATGCATGTAAGTAGGAGTTGGTACAAAGGAGTGAGGCAACAGCATATTTCTCAGAGTGAAACATGATAGCTGAGGGTTTACGATTAGTCAAACCATAAATTTATTAAGTGGAATTACCACTTTTTTCCACCTAGAAAATGAAGTTTCAGCTCTGTTGTGACTTTGGTCCAAAAATCCAGTAAGATCCGAGTACAAGATGAATTGCAGATCACTTCCCGGACTTACTCCAGTAATGGACAACACACCTCCACAAAACGAAACAACAACAAAAACCCAACAAAACAAAAAGAAAAAAACCCCCAACACAACTAAAAAAAATACTTTCCTTTCAATTTGACCAACTATATGTCTTGCTCTGCAGGATGCAGGCCTGAAAGACAACCCACCCAGGCTGAGGAAATACAAAACAGTCACCCCAATTGCATAAAGAGAATTAGAAACTTTGAGCTGCCATTGAGCTGAGGAGTATCCTGAGAGTCACTGGCAGCTACTCCCACAAGTAAATACAGATGAGATTTAGGCTTCATAATCCATAGACTATTAGTATTTAAAACACTAATTTGAGAGTCTTATTACAGTAAAAGTACAGAAACCTGGAGAAGATAATCAATACATGGAGACAAATGCACGTTCACCACATTTTAAAAGTCACCGTTCAAGCCTCCTGCGCATCAGATTTGACTTTGTACCTGTAAACTAGAAATAACTTTGGCTGGAGAAGTAGCTGTGGGTGGTGTCCACCCTCACTGCCCAGCCTGAAAGCTAAGGAATACATAAATTAACATGAAGCTTCCTTTCCCTGAAGGTTTTGTTTAATTTTAGAAGTGTCAGGAAAATGTTAACATCACATTTTGTTGCATATTTTCCAGCAGCATGTGGCATATGCCGAGAAGGGAAATAACACTGTTTGTCATTATAACTTCACAGCCAAGGAGGAAGACAGAAAAAAAAACAAAAAGGGAACCTAATGAAACCTGTAATTCATAGATCTGCTAAATACTGTTCTATGCTACACAATTTAGATCTAATAGTTAAAGGTGAATACAAGGTTCTTTCTCTGATTCTCCAAACAGCTGATTTATTACAAACCAGGATAAAATAGTTTTCATCCAGAGAGTCTGCATGTGAAAAATTTCACTTATCAAATTAGGAAAAACACTCTGGCAATTGGTCTGTAACCTTCAAACAAATCCTCATTTACACAGCTCCTAAGTTTAAAACTCTATGTGATAAAATCGCTAACTGAAACAGGACCTAGGAGTAAGAGAAGTAGACCAAGCCATTTATATATTTACAGATTCAAAATTTCGTGAAGTGGGAAAACTGTTTCCTATCCAGCTCAAGTGCCACTCATGACTCTCCTGCATAACAGAAATAAATTTAAGAAGACATTTGCTTGTGTATTGACTATAAATGAAGAATCCAATAACACATTCTGTTTTTTCTCCCTTTGCCTATAACATTGAGAAATACCTGTATTATTTAATTTCCCTTCGGTTTCATCAGAACAGACACTGGAGTTAATCTCAGCATTCAGTTTTGACAAGATGCCACTTTTTGTTTCCCCCCCACTACCTTAACCCAGTCTCTTCCTTGCAACAATCCTATGTCTAAGTTGTTAAAATATTTGGTCCTTACTTTGCTCCCTTTTTTATGGTTTGCATAGAGAAATGCATAGAGAAATGCTACAGAAGAAATGAGCATGGTCCTTGTAACATAAACTAAAGCAAAGCTTTAGTTTCAACACTTTCTAAAGTAAAACAGAGATAAAACTGCAATTTTGTCTGACTCATAGATAGCAAAGCAGGTCACTGTAATGAAGAGTTTTTCTTCATGCTGAAATTGATAAGAAAATTAAAATTACAGGCCAAGAAAGCACTTATTGTCTGTCCTTCTGTTTTCCATCAAGATTAGTAGTAAGTCTGACTGAGTTAAAGAGTCTGCATTGTCCATAATTTCTCTGGGATAACTGCATTACAGTCATTGGGATTTTGCCAGAGAAAAAGGAGCACCAGTTTTCCACAAATACAGATGTTTCCACAAAAGCATAATGCCCTGAAAGAAGTAAAATTTAAATCTAAACCAGCTTGTTCTGCTTTGGTTAAACCAAGTTGTCTGTGATGAGCATCACTTCCATTTCCCCCCACCTCAAGAAAGATACAGTACAGCAGTACTGGAAACTGAATCCAACACACAGCTGACATGGCAAGGAACACTTCAAGCTGGAACGATCTTTCTTGCCCATATCATTGCAGGTTTTATTTTTATACAAACGCACTTTGGTATTTAATAAATACAGAGGTGTTAATACCCTAGTGTATCAAAAAAGAGTATCAGCCCATTCTCTGCACAGTGGTCTCACATTTTTTCTTTATTCTTGTTTCCTTTCTTAAGCCACCTGCCTATCCATATCCAGAACCTTAGAGCAGACAGGTATTGACTACTACAGAAGTGCCAGAGGTTCCAAATGGTACTAAAAATCTTCAAATGTAGATACTGTTGACTGCTCAGAGCACCCTCAACTTCTATAAATGCTGAGATTTCAGTGCTCTTGTATTTGAGAAGCACCTTCCCTTGCAAACTGCAGCACCTTACGTGTGTGGATCTGACCTGCACCAGGTGTGTCACTGCTCTTTGACTGGGGCACAGCCCCGGGCACCAAGGGGGAACACAGCCCAAGGGAGGAGCATTTGCAGCCAGCTGGTGACAAGAGTGTCACCAGATGCATTCACCCCTGCTGCTGGGTCTGTCTCAAGGGGATCTGCCTGGCAGGTCTCTGACCCACCAGCACAGCATCCATGTGCTTTGCTGTTGAAACAGAAAATACAAGGAAACCAGTTTTGTAGGAAGACTGGGGATTGAGGCACAAAGCCAGTATGTGGAAGTTCTTGCCAACCCTTAGGCCTTCAACACAGAACCATTAACTTGCAGCATTTACAAAATCCAAATTAATAGCTTAGGGAAATAAAGAAAACACTGTTAAGAGCAAGGCCAACATCCTACTGCCTCTATTTCTTCTCAGTAAAGCAGTTGCTTAGATGCTCTGCCGAGCTTTCCACAGAATACCTCCAATGGATGCAGAAACCAGAAACATGACCTTTCTCAGGCTTTCCAGCAGAATTTTCCATGAATTTGTGTTTAGACATCACTAGGCTCATTACTGAAAAGTTACTAGCCAGAAAGACGGTACAGTATTGGTATTACCATGAAACAGAAATGCAAAAATAAGTTTTGCCTGGAGTCATATGAGGGAAGGGGAAGAGGGGGGGAACCAAAAGACTAAAAACCAGGACATTCTGTAATTGTAACTGGAGGACTGGGGAAAGAAAACAATTTGGAAAAGAAAATCTAATCCCATCATGATCACTCTCTCATAGAAGCCAGAGAAATTGCTTTCTGTAAAAATAAACAGAAATGAACATTTCAGTATTTGCCATAAACGCCAGCACACTGAAGAAACAACTTTAATTTTGTAAAGACTGAAAGGATAAGTAATAAGTTGGCAAGGTTGCTTAGACATTTGTGAACTCTCATAAATATTACCTACCACAAGTCTAAATCACTGCCAGCTCTGGCTTATGTTAGCCTATTTTAATATCTTACAAACTCCTCTGCCAGGGGATAACGGACCTTTGAAAGATTATCTTCTAGTGCGTACAAGATAGCGTCAAGTAAATGGTTACCAGTTCTCAGAGAATTTCGCTTCTAATTTTTTGGATGGACCATTACCTCAAATCATGATTTATTTGCTATTTAAGAGCTTTTTACACTGATGAAATCCCAACATAAAACTAAATATCGCAGAGCAGTAAGTCTTGCAATTAAAACCACTGCCCAAAGAATAGATGAACAACTATTAGATTTACCAAAGCTATATTATGGATTACTGAGAATAATTAACCGGTGTAATAGCAGGTTCCACTTTTCAGCTGGATTCTGCTATTTGCTAAGGTAACATGACTCATGCACACACAAAAAAAACCTATATGGATTTAAATATACATTGCACCCCCACTGCTTTAGACTACATTTAAACAGTATGACAGAATTTGAGTCATCTTTCTGAATTTTCAGACTACGTATCAGTATAAGTGAACTGGATGACAAAGAAAGCAAAACCCAAAACCAAAGCAAGCACACAGAGTACATGGCTTAAGACCAGCGTGCACCAGGTAGAAGGGCACATAGTTTGACACATCCAGTAGTCGTACTGCTAGTACAAAAAGGGCTCTCTGTTGTTTTAGTTTCTCTACTAGAGGAAGGGAAGAACACAAACTGCAAACAAGAGAATGACTGAATCTTGGGACATCGCTTTAATTCTGTTGATGGGGAAAAAGAATAACAATAATGCCAGTCAAATATGAAGATCTAATTTTCTTCCCGAAGTAAAAAAGTAGGCTAACCCCCATACATGTTCCCCTAACTGCAGCAGAGGCCTGTGGCAAATGCAGGAATTACACAGCAATAGTTGTGTCCACTTTGATTTCCAGCTGCAGGGAGAGGAGTGAAATACAGAACAGAACAAATCCACAGCTTCTCTGAAGGTCAGCTGAATCTGCCAGGTCTAATAAACAGAAGACAGTCTCTACTCTTATTTCTGAGAAACCCTTGGCTCTGTAGATGCGTGCAGCCACAAGATTTGTTGGGTCTTCAGATCTGCGTATCTTTCCACAGTAGCACTTCCCCTTGGTCCCTTTCTGAATTAAATGCCAAAGTTAAACACCAAGAAAAGCTGGCATAATGCTCTTTTGTTTGTCAGGGAAAATAGCCCTTCAGGTTTATGGAGGGGTTTTGTTGTTTTCAGTTATAGGGAAGGGTAAAATTGGTCCTACCCCAGAATCAGATGGCCATGGCTTAAAATTTCAATGCGAAAGGAATACAGGTTTGAATTGCAATGAGGGTTGAAAGTAGTACAGTAATAACAAGGTTCTATAGACTATTAGTTACTCTGATGCAACTCCAGAATGGAGGGAAAGAAATAAAAAAGAAAAATCAGTCGCACAGTATTATCAAATATTACAAATTCACTATCCCATTTTACAATTTCACTGTTAAGACAAGCTTTTGATTTCCCATATCCTGCAAGGATAACAGTGTCGGCATCGCCTCATATTTCTACAGAGTCCTAATGAAATGAGTTTCAGATTGCCTGAATTTAGATATGAGAGATGTGGCTTTATTAAGGTTTTAAAACAAATAGTCTAAACATTAAAAACATCACTTAAAAATACAGGCCTAAACAAATTCCAGAGCAATTCACTTTAAATACACACTCCCCGTTTCATACTACACAACTGAGATAACAGAGTGCTCCATTTTCTCATTTAGAAGTGGAGTCTTTGCCATAAAGATGCTTTCCTGCTGGTAACCAGGATCTTCCAGAAGATGCAAGCAGTTGTCCAAGAACAACTTTAAAAACCTATGTTTCTAGAATAATAGGTATTACTTTTGTCATTCTTATTCCCCCTGCAACATTTATGTACAACTGCAGGCTGCAGCATAACAAAAGTGAAGGATTATTGAACTGTAATAAGAAAAAAATCATTAAAGCAAATACTGTGTTTTATTCTTGCTCTCTTCTTACCAAGAAGAGTCCAATATGCTAAATACCCGACTCCAAAGAAACAAAGATCCCTTTGCTTTTTGTCCCCTCCCTATCAGCAAGAAGGGAATATTATGTCTTTATTTTAGAAGGGATGCTATAAGCTAAATCTGTGAAATATTTGTGGGAGGTTACAGCAGAGAGCTAGAACAGCCAACAAAATGTCTGCAGATAAGACAAGAAGGACCACAGAAAAAAGCCTGACCTACAGCTTTAGCTGAAAGCTGATCAACACTTGAAGGTTGATCCTCTCCATGTGGTTATCGTTTGTCCTGTTTGAAAAATGAAACACTCCTATACTTCATCTCTCATTAAGGGTGAAACAGAAATCATTCCTGTACACAGAGCCAGAGTCCCAACCAGACCCTTCCATCTGTGATTATCACAGTTTTCTTGCTGCAGATGAAACAGGATAAGTAATTTCTTTGATTCCATCCAACCTGAGTGGAACACAGATGTTTTTAAAAACCTTTAGATTTCCTCATTCTGTAACATATAAATAACATTTGTTCATATATATATAACATCACAACTTCATGCTATTCCACTAAGCAGTAATCCTGGAAAGTGAAAGTCTCAACTGGACTGGAGTTGAGGACTGGAGTGGGACACCACCCACTCAAAAAAGGTGCAGCAACGTCTCGCCAGCTTTCCTGCCTTTTCCTCAGCCACAAACAGAAGCTGCACACCTTTCCATGTGTTGGAACATCTTCCCACACCAGAAGAGCTCCTTCCTCAGTAGCACCCCTCTGTCTCAAGGGTCATTTCTGCTCCAAAAGCAGGAGACAGCCCCTCTCACAGAGATTATCTGACCCGTGACTTTCCCCCTTTAGCTCAGCAGCCCACACTTCCCACACACATCCAGGCACCTGCTCTTGTGCATCTCAAAGCTTGGCTGCTCTTACCAGCTCTACCAACCCAACTACTGAGGCATAAGCTCTGTCCACAAACCTTGTCCTTCCTCCTCATGGCATTAAACACTTTTTGCAAAAAAGTGTTTCATTTTTCCAAAACTTTTTTTTGTTAAATTAATTAAATTGCTATTTTTTTCCACAACATGGCATAGCTCCATACTAGCCACTGTGGGGAAAATTAACTCTATCCCAGCCAAAACCAGCACACAAACACACAGGGAAAAAAAAAAAAAAATACCCCAGAATGCCATAATTTGCTCTCTCCTGGAAGATTGAAAGATAAAACACATTTTGAGTTTTGTGATGCTATTTGTCCAATTTCAGCATGTTAATCATATTTAAAGTTACCAGCCCAGTTCGCTGTTTTAGCAGATACAAAGCTCTCTCCTTTTTCCAAACACTGCAGAGAGTTTTCCTAGCAGGCTACTAAAAGTCTTATTTTTAAGAAATGTTGGCTGTACAGGTCAGGAAATAATTTCTTCAGGCAAGTTCCAAAGTACACCAGAACTGAGATGCTTTGAAAGCCTGTCTGCCAGTCGACTTTGTCCCACTTTGAAAACAAAAGCAATTCTTTAGAAAGCACGTTCTTAAAGATGTTAATCCTTTAAAAACTAACAATTTCTAAATTATCTGCACTGTAAAAACAGACCCTAAAGGAGTCTTTCTGAATGGTTTACTTGACTATTTGAATAGGTTGCTTCTAAAATGTATACAATATGCAAATAACTATCACAGAGCTGTAACACATGAAAAAACATCTTTTATTCTGTTTTCTTGAACACGTAAGTGAGCGACACTTACTTTGTATTCAAGAAACATAGGCAAGAAGGATATAATGACCTAAGAAATAAAGTATCTGGCAAACAAAGATCAAATTCTTTACCCAAAAAACTGCCAGCTTATTTGCTATTAAAAAGCCCACCAAAACCACAAATTAATTCATTAGGAGTATTAAGGAGGGAACTGATGGCACCTCCTGACATACTGACAGTATATAACCCCTGAATGCTGAGTGTTCTACACAGAACTCATGTTCCACATTCAGTTACACACCCAGAACTTCCACCATGGTATGGGGTAAGTATCCTCTAAATCCCCTGGAGCAGTCCCTGATTACTACATCAGCCACATTAACTTCAACATATCGTCACATTCTACTCATTTGCAAAGAGTTCCTTAGTATCTCAAAGATGAACAAGATTATTTAAGCTGTTTATAATGTACTCTGTGAAACCAGAGTCAGAAAATCCAGTATTTCCTTAAAATATCATCATTCAGTGCTGAAAAAGCAGAGGTAAGAACATATTACAGATGAGGAAGATTCTTTTCGTCTTTAAGCTTTTATCTCAAATTCAGAATATGCTCTATAGTGTTACTGAAGTGACACCAGAAATTAATACACTATTAAATCTACTCTTGCTATGGTGCAACATTTCCCGACATAAAAGGCTGTTGAAAGACCAGAGCAACACAGTGAAAGACATTCTTACAGATAAAATTCCAGGAGCAGAAGACACCCAAAGTAGCTGCCTTCCTCAGAACTGCTCAAAGGAAGACAGTACATGTAGCTGGAAGGAAAAATCTGCCAAAGTGAGACCTCACTTCTGTGGCTAGAGGGGTTTCCCATTTTGTCTGGTTCTTTGTTGCCTTTTGTTTTTTTTTAAGAGACCTTGTGTCTCATTAAAAAAAAAAAAAGAAAAGTTATGCAATACTTTGAAGTGACCTGTGAATGCTATCTTAGAAAGTGACTTATCTCACAAACTTAATACTCAAACAGACAAGGCAGATGGATGGTCTGATTTAATTCCAAGACCAAAAAACCTCCAGACATTTATTTGGCTTAGACCTTTGGAAGGGCAGTGGAAAGCTTCTCTCCTCTCCCTCTTCTGGGGGAGGGGGAATGTTACTACGCAAGAGAAACAATCCTGACTGCTTTTTACAAAGTACACATTGCTCCCTTGCATGAGAGCACAACAAACTTACGTCTTTAACTGTAGGGATCAGAAAGTAATGCATGACTCAAAGTATCCCAAATCTTCACACCACAGCTTTAAAACGTGACCAAGATACCCAGTGACTCCCTTTCACATTATACCCACACAAGGCAGTGAATCCCAGTCTCTCAATGCACCCTTAAGGATAAAATATTACTTTTACTAGTATTTTCAAAGGACTTCCTCCTGCAATATTAACCAACTGTTTGTTTGTTTTGCTTTTTGTTTCAAACAGGCTTATGCAAGCTCTCTTCAACCAATAATGAAGACAGGAAACTAGTTCCAATTCTCACTACTCTGCTCAAGTTGCAACGGGAATCCAGGTAGGCAAAAAGGTCCACTGCCACACATTTCTATGCCACAACACACAAGCTGTGTTTACTAATGCCTCCATGCTGTTTGATGGGAAAATCAAGTGTGCATTAGACTGACTCTGATCACCAGATCATCTTCTGAAGATGTGACTGGAATGATGAGCCCTCTAACTTCAAAACACCATTTCCCATGATGCTGATGTTCCTGACATTCTCCCATACAAGTGAGATTTGAATATGATTAATTTCTTTCGAGCTTTCAGAATACCGAGCTAGTCACATCCAGAAAGCATCTAGCAGAGAAACCATTCATCTCGGCACAAACTACTCTGGTACCTGCAGTATTCTAATTTGACTAAAAAAACCTCCAGAATAAGTCAAAATTCCCACTGTGGTTTCACTTGCATGACAAAAGGCAGAACAGTACTGGAGTGTAACCCAAATGAATCAGTCTGAACTTTTGCTTACTTATACCACTATTTTGTTCTACACAGGAAAATAGAAAGAAGAGAGAAAGTCTGAAAGTTCCTTCATTCACTCTGGAGCCAAACTCTGAATAAGGTGCATAAAGCTTCCCAAAGAGACCACTAACTTCACTGATATTAATATATTTGTTTCCACCCAACAAACTGCAAGTTCGAACGGCAAGAGAAGTATGGTTTTTAACCTATTTTCTGAATAGCTGCAATGGCTGACCTAGGTTCTATCTATCACAGCTTTGGGCTTAGCATTGCCATTTACATCAGTGCTAGCTGGTTGCAGTGCAGCACTCAAACTGCAACTTGTGCCAAACTTAAGAATAGCATTGTATTCTCCCTAAGAGAATATACACACACACACAAAAAAAATCTCTTATGCATTTTAGGATTATGTATAGAGTAGTACAGCACAGACAGATAACTATCTGGAAGTAGAAGTGTTTTTTCTGAAGAGGCCTCTGTACACAGTTCTTTCCTTTTGTAGCAGGAACAGCTTTCATTTCCTCCACAGTCTCCCTGGATCTCTGATGAATCAACAGAGAAGGTGGGAGAGGTGGGAAGAACCTCTCCAATCAACCAGATTGAATGTACAATCAAACATGGGCTTTGTATACAAAACAATATTCTTAACTGAATCATCACAGACAGAAATTAACTACTGCATCCGAACCTTTGAATACTGTTAAAAGAGTGATAACTTTTAACAAGGGTATGTTCATTTGTGTGTCTGCCTCTGATATGATATGGACTCTGATATCAGGCCGCATAGTGTTTAAAAGGTATAGTACAAAAAGCATTAGGAAAGTCAGCATATTTTTTTCTGAAGAAAGAATGGGAGAGTGTTGTAATTTTAAGGACTAAATGCAGGAAGTCATTTACAAGCTCCCCACTCATGGTTCCACTTTGAACTCTTACATCTTTAAGGAATTTGCTAATATTTTTGCAAAGAAGACCAATTTTATCAAACAACCTTCCTCTGTCTCAAAGCAGTTACTTAGACAGTTAACAGAAAGATTTAGTTGCACTCACATTGGTTTTTCAGCGTATTTTCTTATGCAGCACAGAGTTACCTTCCATATGAAACCCCCAAGTCTGAAATAATACCAAATTATCATAATCTACTAAGACCTGTATTTCAAAACATTTTAGAAGTGGGTTTGGATTGCTACTTAGCCGGCAGTCTCCAACCAGCCCAAGTAGTCAGGAGTTGCAAAACCACTGACAGAAAAAGGAAGTTACAGAGTGCAATGCTGCCATCTGCTGAAAGTTGCTCGTCTGAATGGTCTAATTGTTGTTTGAGTTGCAGGCTTTTGAGCACTCAAACCAGTTCCTTAGACATGTTTAATCTGATCAATTTGAGGATCAGTAACCAATATTTTTGGATCGAGAATTTGTGCCTACAGATACAAGGTCAAACGCATTCAAGTACAGCATCTGTATTTCCCTCGAGTGGGATGGCCACTCAACTCTTGGAGATAATCAATGTTTCCATTTGTTGCCCGCAGAGCTGCACCAGAGCCTTGGAGAAGGGTTCTCCGTCAACAGCAGGCCCCAAAAGTAATGTTTCATGACTAGTGACAAATCTGGAACAGGACATCCAAGCTTGCAGCTTCCCCTGGCTATGCAAAATGGCAAAGTTGCACATCAGGGTGGACACCCTTCCCTTCAGCAGACTGGGCTGGTGTTCCAGGACTACACTCAGAGGTGGTTGACCTTTTGGGAAACTCCAAGTCCATATTTTTCCTTGTTTTTTTATTTCTCCATATCTAGTCATGGAATAAAACATCATCCTTTCCAAGTGATGGATACGGCCTGTTGTAACTGCACAAATTCATCTAATTTGCCAAGAGACAAGATTTTTCAGCTGTGGGCCACACCAAAGTCCTTCATATAGCAAAAGTCACCAAAGAGAAAAGAAAAATACCTCAGAAGAATTGCTGTGAAAGTACCACAGTGTCCTTTTCACTGTGACCTATACTAGCCGTGGTAACTAAATTTAGGTGGGTGTACAGAGCTCTCCTGTGGCTGTCATGCACAACTACCACCAATGAAGCAGTCTGACATTCATGCCCTGTGC
This sequence comes from Struthidea cinerea, assembly GCA_013397865.1. Taxonomy (NCBI): domain Eukaryota; kingdom Metazoa; phylum Chordata; class Aves; order Passeriformes; family Corcoracidae; genus Struthidea; species Struthidea cinerea. The sequence goes on from VZTI01002062.1 coordinate 841,828, forward strand.
TCTGCTGTTTGATTAGCACTTCAGATAAATGAGACAAAGTGTTGCACCAGGATAAACTCTTTAAAGTGCATGCCAGGTATTTTTGTTCCCATTTCACCAGTATAAATCTGAAACAACTCTGCTTAGCTGAGTGGACATGGACCTCAGTTTCTCTCAGTGTACCAAATCAAGTGTGTGAGCCACAGCACCGAGTTCAGTGAGCCGTGGCTTTACCAGATACACATGCTTAACAGTACAAGCCTGATTTGTCTATGCCTTGCACTGAAGTAAGAACAGAATTATAATATATATCACTACTCAATGACAGTAGTTATTGATAATCACTTTGAACAACTGTAAGCAATTTAATGGGGAACACTGTAGAGAAGCAATAGGTCTCTTCTGTGTGCAGGAGGACAAACAAACTCATCAAATGATGAATGCTACACAGCCTCCCTCTTTGTTACCATCTCTCATTTCTTCAAAACAACCCCTGGAAAAATTCAAGCCTCAATCATACCATCTAATTCAGTGCAGCTTCACAGTAATTATAACAGATTCATGCTGCATTACTTACATTGATAAAAGGAAATTACCAGGAGATTCCAGAAGCATTTTACTGGACTTAATTCCAAGCATAAAGTTGTAAGTGCTCCATTGATGTCTGTCGGTTTGATTATGGTACAAATCACACACCAAGGAATACTTTCAACCACATATTTCAAGATGGTTTTAGTTCTAGCAGTAGCACTAAGAAGATGCAAAAAAGCCTTTGCTCAGAGATTTAAACATTCATCCTTAGCTTTGTTTTCTTACAAGATGAAGAAAGTGAAATTTTAAGAAAAAAAGTCAGTCAAAAAGATGAGATGTAGTATGCTGGCATTTTACACTTTAGTTAATAACTTGTGAATGTTTACATTGTTTACCACAGACACAAGAGGAGAAGAGCTTATCAGTAACACAAGACACAAACAGCACGCGTGGGAAACAGTCACAGCTACACTGAGCTACAGCAAAGACTCATTTAGTCAGAGCAGCTCATAAATACCCACTCAGTAAAGAATGAACAAGAAGAATTTTTGCCAGATCAACGCTCATGTTTACAATTCCAAGCCAAGGAACAGTTGAAGTTAGTAGATTTGATTACACAAGAGGCAGAAAGCAGAGGGGGTTTTTTGTGTACAGTGAAATGGGCAACACGAGCTCGAAGCTGCAGCCACCAATACTACAGGACAAAGGTCTGTAGGTCTGAAGTCACCTCAAGGTTTCCTGCAAACCACCAGCATAGTTAGACTGATGCATGGTAATTTGAACTGACCACCAACTAGGACTTCACGGGCCATCGGTGTGGTCCATGAACACCAAGAAAATATCTGCAGAATCAAATGATCACATGAGATCCAAGCACAGGATGTACAGCACACAATGAATGAGAACATGAAAAGGCAGGGCCAAGTTCTCCTACTATTTCAATGGATGCAGTTCCACTAACAGTGGTATTTTATTTTATTTTTCTAAACCTCCCACAGAAGCCAAGCCAGATGGCCAAATGCTACTACTACTAATGCTGCTAATAGCCCTGCAGGATTATTTATCGAGTGAGACAGCTAAGACCAGCACTTCCATAGTTAGTAATCACTACCAGTTTTTCCCCCGCTTTGTCTGTATCAGTTATAATTTTCTTTCAGGATATGACTTGTTAGTCTCCAATGCCTATTGTTCACATCTTCTCTGAGGTTATTACTCAGCCAATGCAAGTGCAATTGAATTTAGATGTGTTGTTCTTATTTCAACTGTATCCAAGCCACAATTGTTGTTGGAAAATTCTGGTCTAAGTTACTATCTGAACTGACCCTTAAAACCCATTTCTAATACTGTCCAGCAGTCATTTAACAGAGTAAGTTACAGGAATTTTCACCCCGCTATACCATGGATAAGCTTCCTGAGAAAACTAACAACTCCATTAGTAGAAATATTTCACATAAAAATTAAATACAGTCCAATGTGTATTTCAGCATTCACTGGAGACATCAAGGAATTGTAGTTTTCAAATTATAACACAACACAAGGAAGCAATCTGGAAGCAACAGCTCACCACGTGTCACATCTCATGAGCGCTGCTGGCTGTCCTCCTTAGCTCCTGGCTCTACAGGTCACACACCAGTAATACCCCATTCCAGTTGTGAAAAGCCTGGTATACAGTAAGCCAAGGCAATCTATGCTCTAAGAACAATTAAAAGATGTCCAAGCAAGGAATTTACTGTGCTAACACCTCATTCTGCTATTTGCCTTCATTTGCCTCCCACTTGTGGAAGGGACCTGGTACTCTTCATTCCAAATGAGGCAAATAGAAGCCAAATCACTCTGCCACAGTGCCAACCAAACACATCTGTTGGACTACTTTGGCTACTTTTTCTTTTTTGCCAGAAGGTAAAAATGTTATCAAATGGCATGTAGGAATATTGCTTGGGTGGCACTCTATGCTTAGAGTTATGAACCAAGTGCTGCTTTATACCAGCAGCCAAAGCTGTCTATTTAAATAATAAATAAAATGCAAAGGGAAAGATCAGAAAAACAATTTGGTACAAAGTTCTCTTCTTGCAGTGCACGATGCCTCTACGAATGAAAAAGAAAAGAAAAAACAATAATAAAAAAAATTTTAAAAGCAAGAAAAAAGCTTTTAAAAGTCAAGTCACAGACATTTATTAGACGAAGGACCGAAGGAGCATTGTGCCCATTATATCCTCCCACCCAGCAGCCACGGAACAGAAAGTCCTCTCCAAAACGAGGGCTGCCAACTGCAGCAGCCTCACACGATTTACTGGTCAGTGTACACAAATACATACAAAGGAGATCATTATGCCCCTCTCATTTCAGGTGTCATCCAGGAAGATCATTTCCACAGTTTTAACAGTAGCCGTTCCAAACTGCTGGTGTTCTTCCCAGCAATTGTATTTTGCGGTTCTATTTCCATTTCCTTTACCATGTATGCATAAGTAGGCCTCTTTTTGGTCTGAATTATTTACCCCATAATTTGTGCTTCTGTTTTCAACTAGTATTTACTGCTAAATCATGCCAAAAATCACACATACTGAATATTGCAGTGGGTCATACTTTAAAGCCCCATAAATTTCCTGGTTTCCTTGCAGCCAGACATAAGCTTCCCATTACTTTGGGCCAAACTTTATCCTCTTATGGAACATGAAGCAAATTCACAGAACTCAGTGAAAATACACCCACTCATACTATACATTAATATTACATTTAAAAAACGGTCACTTCAATCTCGAATCATTGGCAGGTTGGCTTCTACTTTTGGAAGTATTCAGATGACAGAGGTTACTCCTGCAAGAACACTTCAAATACATTACATTTGCAATAACAGGTCTGTGCTAGATATCCTTTACAACATCCAGATGCTTAGAATCAGGCAGACAAATACCAACATCAGGCAGGCATCCCTAAACAGCTCTAAAAATTTGTCCAAGTGTTACAAGAATTCTGTCAAAGGGATACAGTTATTAGGAACCTACAGATAATTACCTTATTTTTCTATTAAAGATATTTACCCTCAAACACAAAGATACACAATAGCACTCCTAGTACCCACAATGAAGCAAGTCTCCAATTCCAGAAAAAAAAAAAAATTCAAAGATACTATGTGTTAAGAAATTGAGAAATAGTAGCATAACCAAGCATTTCCTTTACCATAACAAAAACCAGTATTTTTTTGGCTAGGTTACACTGCAGGTGCAGGACAGCTCGGTAAGAATGACAGACACAATCAGACACATCTGTCACAGCGGTATTTTAAACATGTGGCACCTACTATAGGCCTTGCAAACAATTCAAAGCCATTAGAGCATTAAGTACACATGATACGTATGCAAGCACCTATAAATCTCAACTGAATATAAGCATTTTTTACTGGCACTGATCTCAACAGGACACAGCCACTAAGCTCAACCGACTTTGCAAGTCTCAAGCAGGAACAAGCACTACTGAGGTGTCAGGGACACAAAGGGCTTTGGCCACTGAGCTGGCCTGAGCTGCAAGCACCTACAGACATCCTTGTCCGTGTAGCCCCTCCTGAGCACCCCAGGAAGTGCAGCACTTCCTGCCACTCATCAGGGATTTACAGGAGCACAACCACAGCTGTATTAAGACAAAGCAACTGGCGTGGACGTTCTGTCGCAGTGCAATCCCCTTAGAGCACTTGACCAAAGTGGGAGATGAGTTGAACCCCTCAGGAGGCAGTTGGGAGTATGGGGACATGCTGCTGGGGAGGGAAGCATCTGAAGGGATGCTTCTCACTTGCCCTAAAACAGTGCCAGCTTCAAGGCAATCCTTTAGCTTTTGAGGCTGAGTCCCTCCCCTGAGGGGGAACGTGGAGCAGAAGCAAGGTTAGGAGAGAGAGAGGGGGTCAGAGTGTCCCACAGCATGAAAGAGATTAACTTCCCAAACCTGGATCTAGGCACTTAATACAGACACCCTCAAAAGCACCCTCAAATCCAGCATCAGTTTCCTACAAAATTCCCCTAAACCCTGAGAGAGACATATTTTCACTTCTAAGTGACACAACGTAAAAAAAAAAAAAAGGGGGGGGGGAGGCAGCTCACTGACAAAGCTACATAAACTTGCATTGTTAACAGCTTTTCAATATTAAATGGCTTTTAAATGTGCTGGCACAGGTGTGATGTGTCTTTTCTTAAAGACAGGTGTATATCCTTCTTTACACAGCAGATAAATGGTGTCTAAAATTAAGATGCATAGTTAATCAACTCTCATCCCCATCTCAGTGGGTAGGATAAATGGAAAATAAATGCAAGCAGTGAAGTCAGCTGACTCTGAGACCTCACAACTGATTTGAATGTTCATGTTTATTGACTGACAGCTTCTTTTCACAAAACTGGTAAACCATCTAAGTCTTTAAGTTACACAATGCAGGCACATGACTTCTGGCACAATCGCCTCTTAAGAATTTTCCACCATATTTTCAGAAGACAGGTTTTAAAATTATTGCTTTATCTTCTTCCACAATCTATGTGTTTTATTATACATATAGTAAAATTTCCAGAAGTTATTTCTTCACACTGCCATAAATCTGCCACCCCATGTATATAGATCTCTGAACTAAAGTAGTCAGTACAGGCTCAATTGCCTACTTCAAGGGAGCATCCCTTCCCCAAAATTCATAATTACAAACTCTCTGACTACCCCCTTCCATTTCAGCCACTTCCCCAGCTTGTTCTTTCTCCAGGTTTGGTTTAGTTTGTTTTGCTGTATTTTGAGACTTCTCCAAGGTTTCAAATATTTAGGCTGCACCAAAAACATTTGAAGTAACCAAGAGCCTTTTTCCACCTTAAAAGCAGAGCCTAACTCAGCAAACTCAGCATAAGCAAGAAAATTAAATGGGCACAAAATCCAGGACTGATTGTCCATTTCCTTCCTTTTCCAAACCAGAAAGCTGAGCTCTCTAACCCTCCTAACACCAGCTTCAAACCCTGGAGAGACCAAGGGGTCTCTTACATTGCCACACTAAAGTAACCACTCAAAACACACAGAGAAGAAAAACCCGCCTCTTGAGTTCTCTGTTTGCTCAAGCAAAACGTACAGGCCAATTTGTTTTCTGCAGCAACTCCATCTTAGGCTGGCTTGACTAGCAAACACTTACTCATTTGTTTTTCACTGCCCTAGGCAGCAAATTCATGTAGCTATAGCCAGGCAGAAGGATTTTTAAAAATTCTTTTTAAAAACTTCCTTATCTATGTTGTTCTGACTCCCCTGTTTTCTCCTTCTTTGTGTTCACACCCTCTTTTATTCTTGTTCCCTCCTTATAGCATCCCCTTCACCAGTTTCAGAGAGCAGCGCATGAAGTCTCTCTTAGTGAGCTTCCTTTTTTTCTACTCCTCTTACAAGTTCTTCTTGCTCCACCTTCTATCAGCTGCATTGTCCCCCTCATCTCTCAGCCCTTTTCTTCCCCAAGGAGGCTTCCATGTGAACTTTTTTTTCTCCTTTTCTCACCACCCTTATCTTTCCTCCACAAAAGCAGAATATTTCTGTTTGGTTTCAAAGAGCTAGCCTATACAGTTTGCAAGCACCTACACTTCATTCCTCTCCTCTCAGCTACTGTTTCCAAGCCCACTACCTCCACAGCAGCCTCCACAGCCTTCCCTCCACAGTGGGAAGCAGCCACCTGGACTTCAGGCAGCCCTGCATGAAAACATCTAACACCAGAAATTCTGCAAAAAATTTGTTTAAGAGAATCTAAGTCAGGCCTGCTACACTGGAATGACACAGCACTGAATTCACAGAGACTTAAAAAAACATTATACACCCCATTCACCTCTGTCATTCCAACACAACGGATCAAGAGAGTTTCATTTCAGAAAGGTCCTCAAGACGTTACAAAGAACAAAGGTGGTGGTGGAACCCAAAACAAAACCAAAATGCATCTATACCTCCAGTAGGTTTTGTTTTCTAAGCAACCTTTGGAATTTTGGCCTATTGTTCTCTGCAGTGCACAACAGAGCATTCAGCAAGTGGTTTCTATTTTTAGGACGTCTGGGAATGTTTTGCCTTAGTCTTTTTCGCTCTGTGGGACCACAGTGCCATCTATTGGAAAAAGCTATAAAGAGCAGACATTTATCAGCTGGTTACTATTTGCAAAGACTGTAAGTATTTATTACTTCGATTTCATAACAATTAGGTAGGCCAAGACCTTACTATAGGCTTTGATAGGAATTTTTTAGGATATGCAACCCTTAATATTAAGGAAAGTTACAGACTTTTACATTTAAAGTAACTTAATTTAAGCAAACACTTCAGAACCTCACAATCACAACTGCACTAACATGCCAGAGACAAGAGCTGCCACTCATAGAAACAAACATCAGGACGGTCTATCCTGCACAAGCCTTTCTTTTTTACTCCTACACCTGCCATTGCAGTGGGACTCTCTGTTTGAGCAGGATCAGACAGGGTTAAACACAAACCCTGCTCCCTAAACTGATTGTTATTAATCCTCCAAGATCAGGCAAGAGCTGTATCTTTGAAAATTCTCCTTCCCTCAAAAAGCATCACACATCAATCTTTCCTATACCTATAAGCAGGCTCTCCTTCTTTCTATAGCCAGTGGGAACTCAGAGCAGGCAGAATAAGCCTGTAGAGCACTCATAGCCCATACTCAACATTTAACAAAATACAACACAAATTTTAAGAAGCAGGACCTTTTTTAAAAGGATTCTGGAAGAATTTCAGAGGAGCTTGGGAGATCCAGGCCTGCAAGCATGCCACCCACATCAGGCAAATGAACAGAAACAGAGATGCTAAAAGAGGCAGGTCCCTAGATAAGCCAGGCAGCATGGAAGACTCACCATGCGGAAGTCTTTCCTCCTGAATGCACTTCTAGGAGCATCCAGGCCCATAAAAGCCCCTTGCCAGGTGACAGCAGGCTGAGACCAGGGCTCCCCTGGCTACCACCTACAAGGGCAGTGATAAACACAGGATAGTGGCTGAGGGAAGGAGCACAAGCTCTGGCACTTGGCTTTCAAAAGGAAAATGAGGCACAAGTGAACCACATTACTATTTGGGAAGAGGAGGAAGACGGAAGGAGGGATTACCTCTCCCTAAATCACAGTGCAGCTGGCACTTTGCATCCCTCACACACAGGTGTTTTCCAAATATATCATGTGGCTACACTAAAGATTTAGAAAATAAGCTAGGGCTTACACGAAGACATTGGGAACTCTCCCATAATGGCGTGAAGGTGTCTTTATGCCCACGTGTACCAACATACATAAATATGTATGTGTTTCTATACATAAACTGCTGCCAAGTAGCATTAGAGCATTAACCAACAAATCAGAACCAAAACGCCTAACAAAAAGACAACTCAGCGTAATAAAAACATGCTTTATTTTCATAAGCCTGTAAGACACCCAGTTTTCAGGAAGAAGTTGCAAATGGAAGCAACAGGCTGGGGCCCCTCTCATTTCGCTTCATGGGACCTGGTACAGCCAAGCTGGAGCCCAGCTCAGCACCACACAAGAGGCCCCTCATGCACCCTGCAGAAACCCTGCCCAGGTCCGAGTCTCGTCCCCCCCCTCCCAGGGGCACACGGCTCTCCTCCTCTGCCTCCCCACGGCAGCCCCCGGGGAAGGGAATGAGGCGGAATCACGGGGCCTGACCCCAGCACGACACCCTTCCCGCCCGGGATCTGCGCGGCCTCCCCGGCGCCAGCCCCGCTGCAGCGCTGCCGGGGGCGGGGCGGGAAGAGACCCCCCCACCGCCGGCCCACAGCCGGCTGCACCAGGGCTCAGCCCGCCTCCGTGCCCTGCCTCCTGCAGGAAGGCCTGGTGCTGTGGCAGCCGTTCACTTTATGTTGGGAACAGCCATTAGATAAATAACCTTCTCCTTTTACTGGTATTTCCAGTAAATCCACATAAATTGTCCTGATTTAGCATGATTTTCAGTGTGAAATGCCCATCTTGGAATATGTTGCCCTTCGGGTGTCAGGCACAAGTATCTGCCCATCAGGAGCGGTACAAAGACAAACAAGTGTCACCTCAAACAGAAATTTTTGTTTATTTTTACTTTTATTTCCAGAGTCAAGACAAGAATCAGTAAAAGCTGAGGTAAAGACTAAGGGGTGAAGGAGAAGGTCACAGCACCATATGCTCCCACTGCACATCCTGGCTGCTCTCTGGCACCACAGAGGCACATCACAAAACAGCTGTGGAGGCGACGAACAACATCTGCTTCACGCACCCTAAATGTGGCAAAAATTGTACAATCGCTCGCCCAGCACACCAGAGCAAGAGCTCAAATGTCAAACTAGCAGCTCCTCCTTGGTGAGAGGGTCCAGGAGCTGCTGCCTGTTCCTGAAGACACACCGTGGAAGGGAAAGGAAGTAGCGTTGTTTCCCACTCTGTTTCTTAAGAGGTCTCTGTCCAAGGAATGGAGTCCCTCCCCCTCTTCTAAGGAATTGTGGTTTGGGGTCTTTTTCCTCAGTTACACAGAAGCAGCATTTTCATTTTTTAATATTCCCAGTACTTGTGTAAATATTCCTCTGTACTGTCTATACTCCTCAGCACTGGGACACGGCTATCTCAGCATGAAGAAGAAAACATGAAACTCACTGCAAGTAAAAGAAATTTTATTCACTCTTTGGTACATTACAGATCTCTCTGGTTGACTTACACTTCCTTATACCAGAATGGCACCTACTTCAGGGATCACCACACTGGGACTGAAAGCAGTGAAGTTAATGCAAAATTCAGAGGGGACAAAGTGTTAACCAGAAGACAGAAGGGATAATGAAAAACCTTTAAGTGGCACTTCAGGGAATTAATGCCTGCAGTACAGATAAAGGGCTTATTTGGGCAATAGAGGCACCTCTGGCTGCATGACCTTGAGGGCCTCATTGAACTTTTTGGTATAAATTGCACTATGAAAGCAACAGACTAGATGTTAACATAGAGGGGTGTTCACAAGATCCGGGCCTTAACATCCAGGAAGTGTCCCGCAACCTTCTCTATTAGGGAGCTGCCCTTTTCTTACGGCCCTGCTGCCTTTCTTAAGTGGTGAAACCAGAAATTATTTTCCTTCCTGCTACAGTGCGTGCCTTTGCAAAGCATTACCAAGGTAATGAGCAGTGACAAAGACTGTCACCACCAAAGGAGGCAAAATGGAGAGATGTAGTCACCATTCGGTAGTAGTGATCACACCAGCCAAGTGTTTACTTGCACTCCCTATGGAATGCGGTATAAAACAACCTTTATTTCCTGCAAGTTCTCACTCACAAGCAGCTCTCAGGAGGAACACGTTTGTCACACTGTGCAGGGACGGGGTGCTGTGAAACCTGCCCCCCGCCCCGAGCTGGGACACGTCCCTGTATCCCAACACACACACACGTGGCAACGAGGCACCGGCGCTGCCGGTGCGACCGACCCGCAGCAGCCACTTCCCCGGGCACGGGGTGCCCCGCTCCAGGGGTCCCACGCTGCCGCCACGGCTGCATAATTTTTCCCCGCACTTTTGTCCTCCTCCCTCCGGAGGGCCGTCAAGTCCCAAAAAAAGCCCGTTTTCTCTCCCAAAAAGCTGTGTGCTCCAGGTGAGGCTCGAACTCACAACCTCGGCATTGCTCGGCTTAGTACTGCTGTATAAGTACCGCGCGCTAACCGATTGCGCCACTGGAGCCCTGACACCAACTCCGCCCGAACGGTTTATCAAGGGCTCGCCCGGCCCCGACGGAGGAAGAGCGGCAGAATCCCGCTCGCAGCCCGCGCTGACCGGCGGCCCGGGGCCGTCCCGGTTCCCTGCCCGAGCCACGCTACCCCGGTAGCGGCGCGGGAAGGGCAGGAGGGAGCTGGTGGACGCTGCACCACTCGGGGAGGGCGGCGCCCGCGAGCAAGGGAAGGAGGCGAGCGACGGCGGCGGCGGGGCCCGCACAAAGCTCTCCCGCCCCGGCCTCCCCGCTAGGCGGGCGGGCAGGCGGCCGTGGGGGCGGCGGGAGAGCCCGGCCCCCTCCGCCGCCGGGCGGGCGGGGCTGCAG
>VZTI01002062.1:852371-869103 GCA_013397865.1 Struthidea cinerea
GGGCGGGCCGGGCCGGGCCGGGCCGGCGGTGGCAGGTGACGGGCGGCAGCGGCGCGGCCTGACCGCCCCCCGGCAGAGCCGGCCGCCGCCGGCTGGAACTGCGGGGACGAGACAAACGGAGTCCGGCCCCGGGTCCTGACGGCCTTCGGTAAAAGGCATTGGCCGCTGGGTCAGCGAAGTTCAGCCTCACGCTCATGGGCAGCCGTGGGGAGATGACGCACCTTCGGTCGTGCTCAGAACCAGGCCGCAGGGAAAAGTGACCGGTTACTGCCAGGGAACTAAATGTTTATGTCTGTAGCATCGCCGCTGTGTGCAACGCCTGGCACTCTCGAAACAAGCGTTTGTTCAACACTACGTGTCTATTGTTAAAGTATACCTCTGACATGGATTTGTTCTGCAGTCAGATCTGTCTCACCTTATGTGGCAAGAAGATGGTAAACATAATTGTCGTCAGCAGATTTCTTTAACCCAACCGTGACTCCACTACCTCTTTTCCCCACGATCCCCATGGTAAATGAGCTGACACTTTCTGAATGGCGAGGAGGTGCTTCTCACTTGCCAAGAAAGTTTTTCTGCTGTTGGTATTATTACTGTGGACGTTACCTAAAATATATTTCATTGGTATACACCATTGGCAGGTGAAGTAGCATGCAATTGCTGTATGTGACCCTTAATGGATCAGGTGGCTGGCATGGACAAGAGAATTGGCAGTTCATTTCTTAAGAGAAATTTTCCATCATCACATAGGTATACGTATGGCATGCCAGAAAATGGCAGTAGCTTTCATTACCCTTAACAGTGCATCATTATGCTAACAAAATATTCTATACCACATAAAGATTGCTGTGGGGTGAAAAAAAAAATAATAGTATGGAGACTATGACCCAGTGTCAATATTCAGCTTGTGGTTTTTTGTTAACATACCTTTCTTGCTGGACACAAGCTTGTAAATTTAAGTCTCTGATAGCTCTGGTGGTGGAGGAAGGTAGAAAAACAGAAGTGTTGTCCTAAATGCAGTTTTTTTCCACTAATACTTTTTCTTGTACCCTCAATGCAAAAAAATTAATTGTTTTCATGTAGCAGTTTTGTGCTTTAGTACTCTTGCACTTCTCTGGCAGCAAGAGGTTACGCATCGAATCCTTACCTTTGCATGAAAAGAAGGATCAGAGGCAAAAAGGAGAACAGAAACCCCAGGTGCTGGAACAGGCTTTGATGGATGTGAAGAGCCATCGTGAAGCAGACTAGCAAGTAAAATCGAGGCCCCAATCAGTTCTTGAGGTGTATAAGATGTACTTATTTGCTTGGGTCTCACAGAGACTGCAACACTGGTTCTTTTCTTTGCCTCTCCAATACCCTTCACAGAAATAGAGTTTCGTAGCCTTTCACGCCGTGCAGATAATTTCTTAGCCCCACCATTATATGCGTGAAGAGGGAATTAACTTCATTTTTCAAAACCTGCTGATTCTCAGAAGGTTGCAGAAAATGCTACCCTGTGATAATAGCCTTAATTTTATATTAATGGTAAATTTTGTAAGTGAACTTTGTTTCCTCCCTGAGTAGGTCTAACTGTCAGGTTTTAATACCTCACTCCAGCCACAAAATGGATTTATGATCCTGCAACTGAGAGAGTTTTCTCTGCAGGTAGAAGTACCTTGTATTCTGCCTGGTGGGAAAAAAGTGGAGACTAGGGATTAGAGTAGTGGTTGTGGACAAGAGCCCTGCAGTTAAAACTGGCACTTTAAAACTCAGATGAACAAGGATTGGCTCAATCAATTCCAGAATCTGTTTTTCCGTACTGTGACTCTGGAGATTCTCTTGTCTTTTGTGCCCAACGAATGGAGCCATGCTCTGCACTGCAAGTTACTAATGATCAGGTAGATCTTTACAAGACCATGATCATTAACTAGAGTGTCTTTACTTCTCCAGTCCTGCCAATCTAGGTCATAATCTCCTAAGTGAAAATGCATTTTAAATAGAAGCTCTCTTTCCTTCACAGCTAAATACAGAACTGCCAACAGCCTACAGAACAAAAACTACCAAAATGTACTTGTCTGTAAGTCCAAAAACAGGCCTTACGAGTTTTCTGTGTGGTGGTATCTCACCACACCTGTTCTGTTGGTAGAAATTTCATGTGCTAAATAAATAATCTGGTGGTGGTGTTTTGTAATTTAATGAAATAATAACTACTTCGGGTTTATTTCAGAGGAAATTACTGCTGGTCCCATTGTGATTGTATTAATACAGTGGAACTGTAATCCACATGTGGATTTTTTTTATCCCAAAATGAATGGATTTTTTTCCTGTTTTATAAATTGCATAACGAGTTTAAACTAATCTGCAAAGAAGTGATAGAGATGAAGGTAAAACAGAGTCACACTTACAAATACTTGATAAAAGCATAGTATTAGTTCAAACTCACACTTCGTTGCTTTCTTCTGATGGAAAATTACAACCGTACAGGTTAAAGAACCCTCAATTTCGTACTGCTCATCATGCTGAATCTTCAGTCCCATAGCTGCCCTGCTCTATGTGCAAGCTGTGGAGATTGTACCACTCACTTTTAACTGGATCATTTTATCACCTTATACCCATACACATTCACTCACCAAGCACAGCATAGACAAAAGTGGAAGACTAAGATACGTCAAGGGCAAAGTGCTAAGGTACTGTAATGTCTTGGGATTTTTTGTTTACCCACCCATTTCATGTGTTTGGAGTCTGAGAAAATGCTTACAGATTTCTTTATTTTAAAAAATGGGGGTGGCAGGGAACAGAGTGAGAAGTCCTAAAGCAATTGTGTTGAACAGAAATTTGTGAGGGAATAAAGACTAACAGAGATCTGGAAAGTCCGTTTCTTCTCAGTTCCTTGTTTGCCTGACAATTTGCCGGCGATATGCTGCACTTTCCCAATAGGCCTCCCAGAATCAGGGTCAGCTGTCCCACAAGCCATGCTATAACATTGTCAGAGCAGATCAAATTAAAATGAGCATTTATGAACAGCTGCTCTTGGTCTTACAAATGCAGAAGACATCTGTATTTTGGCTATTTGGCAGGAGAAGATCCCAGTATTTTCAAACAAATGTACATACCTCAAACATTCAGTGTAAGAATGTTCAAGGGAGGTTTCTGTACTAGACTTGAAAGGGGTGAATGCCCCAGCCTTGCCCATTTTTCTGACTCCGTGTAACAAGGCCATTTTTGTAGAGAGGTAACGTACACACTCCAGCTGATGCAGTAAAGAGAACCCCCTGTGGGCAAAACCCAGTCTCCAATAAAAATACATATTTAAAACACACTAGTCAATTATTAGCCAAGCTGCTGGAGCATTAGTACTCTCTACAAAGTAACCTTTGGCTGATGGACCTGTCCCCTTTGACACTAAAGCCTGAAGACACCTCTTGTACCAGCCAATCCCCTGAGCACTGGGGTTGGAATCACAGGCAGTTTGCTCACAGAAGAAGCGCTCTGCAAATTCTAATATCTCAGGCAAAAGTTTCATAGCTGGTGGGCCATGGAGCTTCTTGTGAATGTAAGAAAATGGATAGAAGAAAACAAAACTTCCTTTTTGCCACCTGTTTGCAATAAGCTTATGTAAGTAAATGATTTTTTTTTTTTTTAACCCAGTTACTAGATATACAAATATGCCTAGTTATTGGAGGGAGCTGCATACATGGTAAAGATTATAAGGAACCGTAGTTCTTCTCAGACTGCAACCAGGTGCTGTTCCAAAAAACAGAAAATGAGTGAAATCTCATTTGCAATAACTCATCAGAAGCTGCAAAGATCAGTTTGAATACAAGATACTCGTCTCAACTCAAACTCTCTTGACAGGCAGTGAGAAATTAAGACAATTTGTGTCAGGGTCTCTTGTCAACAAACTCCTAGAAATCAGAGGAGATGGCATCACATCCACATACAGAACCAAATTACAACCTGAAGTAGCTAAAGCCGCTAAGAATCATTCCAGCATCACAGAGGAGCCAAAGCTGCAGGAGCAATCAAAACCAGAAGGATATATCACTGAAAAACAAGGAGAAAGGAAGGGCAGGGGCGCCGGAGGAGAAGGTTTCCAGGGCATTTCCAGAGCTGTCAAGGCAGGAGGGCAGGGAGGCTGAAGAGGCAGTTTACAGCCATTTGCAGTATTCTGAATGAGACAGCTAATATAAGAAAAAAGTGTGGGCGTTATGCAGTTGTATGTACACCATACATATTCTCTGTGTCAAAGCTCATGAACAAATTCCAATGTAAATTGTCCTATGTGTGGCACCTTCTAGTCAAAATATTAACAAGGATTTCTTTTGCCAGTGAAGCTGAGGACAAAATATTTTTTCTAAAACTTTGTATGCAGAAAGCTTTCATTAGAAAGTATTCTCCCTAAGGAGTGATACAGACTCTGGTTTTATAAAGAAACTAAAAAGTATTTTCTTAATTTTAATTTAAAAAATCCTCTTGCTTTACAATTTTAATCATTAAAAAAAAATCAAAAAATATGCCTCTTGCCCTACCCTTAAGTGCTATCTCTAATGAAAAGCTGAATGGGGAGTAATGTATCAGTGATATTAATTTCCATTCACAGGTGCAAGGGTTACTTTTCAAAGCAATGGTTACAGGGCAAAAGAAAGGTAAAGAGTACATCCTTATTGCCATGTCTGTGTTGAACCTACACTGGATGTAGGACTGAAAAATCCTGAAACTTGAATCACTGCAAGTGTTTCCATTTCTTTCATTTCCAGCATGGATTTAGGAAGCATTTTCTAAAGCATATTCATTTCTGAAGCTTACCAATGATAATGGAAAAAATTTAGTATTTTATGTATATGGAATATTCATGTGTTTCTTACCTCATCAGTAGGATGAACCTTTTTTGTTATTTTTATTGTTATTTTGTATGTTACGCTGTTCTGTACTGCTTACCAGTAGTTCTGTGTAAACCTTGAGTAAATCTGGAATGTGACATCTATCAAAGATTTTCCCCATAAACATTTTAAGAAGTTACAGTGAAACAAGAAACTTTTCCTGTGATAAAAATGGCATAGTTAAAAAAAAAAAAAAAATCAATTTTTCCAGCATGGCTTTAGCCTATGTGGAAGGAGAGTAAAACCATCTACTGCATGGATTTTGAGTCTCCCATCACCTGCTCCTGGTGCTACCTAAATGCTTTCAAGATTTTCCATAATGTTTTAGGTGATTTTCCAAGAAGCAACTAATATGTTTTCAAAATTTTTTCAAAAGCTTGATCATTTACGTGCTGAGTAGAGATGTATAAGGCTCTCTTCTCACTGTGTCCTACTGCCTCATTGGAAGGCAATCACCTCAAAACATTTAACTTAAAACCTTTGTTTCAAGGGAGAATTAGAAGTTAGAAACCAGGTCTCATAGCAAGTCAGTAGGGCTTTTGGTTTCTAAAGTTATTACAGCTTTCAGGCTTTTATAACCTTGTGTTCCATACATTTGAGAGGATCAACATTTTTAAATACCTGTTTGGGATTTCAACACAGAACCTCAATTCCTGAATTACTGTCCTTTCAGAGTTTTACCAAAGTAAGAAAACGATACATCTAATTAAATTGCAGCTCTGACATTGTATTTTAATGACGCTACCTTGCTAGTTTAAATTATTTTTAATGTTAACAATGAGCAATTAGTGCAAAATCAAACCCCTTGACATAGCTGATTTTTACACGTACTTTTAACCTCTTCTGAGTTCAGAATATGATGCTTACCAAAAGGACACCTAAGTGTGGTCATGGACTGTCTGATTCTTTGTAGTCTTACAATGTTTTTGAAGGGTTACCTGCTAGTACCATTTTCTTTATGTGGATAAGAGGAGAAATGTAAGAGTATAGAAAACTTAATAGTCTGTTGTTAGCTCATCATTCTAACAATAGTACAGTCAAGTAAGTTTCTCATCCGTGGAGCCTTTACAAGACTCTAACTGCATTTTGGCAGTCTTAACTGAAACTGCTTTTTTTTATCCTATTTCTCCTTAACTTAATGCAACTCTATTAACCAGATAACTTTATTTAGCAAGGTGGACAAACTTACCTATTGGAGTTCCTGCTCATATTTCATAGCTGGAATATTTTGATGGTGCCAGTTTATATTTGTTAATGATTGAATGATTAACCCATAGCCTGTTTATTATATAAAGCCCAGGTAAATCTATGGGATAACAGAATTAATCATAGATTTGCCAAATAAAGAAGTTAAGCAGTAATTGTTTTAAAGCAGTATTTTCACTTTTACTTAGTGAACTAATAACAGAACCGAATGTTTGTATAAAAAACTTAACTCATCTTAGCGGGTAGTCTACAAGATACCCACAGATTGCCTCTCTCTTATTTTATTCTTCAGGGTTGGAATTCATTTATTTCATTAATTATTAGCTGTATTGCTACTGTTTGGGTCATCATGCCTTCTTTAGTAGAAGTGTTCATTAATGTGGAAACATTGCAGTGTGCTGTCGAAAATGAATATTAAATCTGCATGGTACAAAGAATTTGGATTTCAGTTCCTTATTTTATGGTACAGTTATGAAGCCCAGTGCTGTAAAATATACAGCTTCCTATAGAGAAAACAGTAAATTCTAATTCTTTAGTTTTATTTGACCAACTGATTTGTCACTGTTACTTGTTATGTCTGCTTTACTAGTCCCCACTGTGGTGGTCATTATCATTTAAATACTCTTTAAAGAAAACATGATAATGGCAGCAGATTGAATATGTATGTGCAACCACTCAGAACAGCCTCTCTCAATTAGGGCTTACAAGCTGCTGACACAGAGACACGTTGTTATTCCCTGTGTTTCAGGGGATCTTGGCCCTGCTGGTTCCATGTTACTGCCCAGAACCTCCTCATTGCAAAGCTAAGGTTAACACACCTCAGTTCACGTGTCAAACAGCTTAAGAACAAATTTTGATTTGTAGCTAACAGGCCTGATTTTGAGGGGGTTTTTTAGCAAAGGAAAACCAGCAACCTTACCTTTTTATTAGTGTAAGTGGACTGATAGGTAATTGGGGTGTTAGCTATTCCTTGTGATAGCTGAGAGAAATGCTCATTGGGTCTCTTAGGAGGGGTAGAGTTAAGAAATGGCCTGGAATCTCCTTTTCTGAAATAGCCACAACCACAATGAAACCATTGTAATGTTATCCCAGCTTAGCAAAGCCAGTATAAGCAGAACAGAAATTAGCTGGCAATTCCTACCATCAAGTATCTCTGGTAATTCTACCAATGTGGGGGAAAAAAAAAGTATGTTTTTACCTTTATTAACTTTTAAGAGTTTTACCTTTACATAATCAGCTCAGGTTGAAAAGCCATTTTCCTAGTTCCTGTCTCTTAGGTAACATTCTTTATCTTTTCAGTTCAAAGCTCTTTCCAGGCTGGCAGCTATTGTTGTCCCCTTTTCATAGCTGGAGGCATTGGAACACCAGGAGGGAGGTAGTTGGCGTCAGGTCATCCAGCAGGACAGTGCCAGAGCAGAGAGATGCATCCAAGGTCTTATGAGTTCTTGGACTGCATGTTGCTTTTCAGTCAACATTGTTTCATTGACTCACTGTCCTAATAGAATTAAAAAAAAAAAAAAAATGAAATAAAGAACATCATGAATAGAGGTAGCTTTAAAATGTCACTTTCTTTTCTAGGCATCGCTATCAATTAAATGTGATGTTTGTTGGAGGGCCAAATGAAAGGAAGGATTATCATATTGAAGAAGGAGAAGAGGTAACCAATAGATTGTTTATATTTTTCTGATTTAATTGATCTATAATGATGAAATGCAGGTACTTTTGAAGCTACAGCTACAGATTAGCAATGCCAGGCTCAGTGATGTTGTATTTATTAGATCTATTCATAGGCTTAAATAGACTCATTCACCAGAACCATACACCATCTGTGCATTTTGTTTGAAACAAGCACATGAGATCAGCTCTGTTTTGCTATAACTCATTTCCAATAGAAAACTAGAGAAAGTGTTCTCACACATTGAAGTGTCTCATTTCAACATTTGGGAACAGAACTTTAGGAAGGTAATGATATTTTTAAGGCGATGTTTTGTTGCAGAAGATTTATCTGTATTTCACAAGTAACTTTGACACTCAAAAATCAAAAATTCAGTAGAAATTACAGTTTTTCTAGACTTTTAAAAAATTATCAGCTTTTCAGCTTTCATTTGAGTTTGGAAAGTTAACAAATAGAGTCTTTAAATATTTTTCAAATCATTCACCTTTGGTCAGAGCCATTCCACTGCTTTGAGTTGTGAGTAACCATTGTGTCAAATGCAGCATATAGGAAGAAAGAGTAGAAACCTAACAAAATTGTAACAATTTTCACCTACTTTAGTTACTGCCTTTTTCTTGGAATTGCCTGCTTGGCCTTGGGACTTCTCTGAGTCCACAATTGGCTCTGAAAGAACCCTAAAGGAAAGTGATTACTAGAGGCCTGGGAGTAAAAGTGTCAGGGTGAGAGACAATTTGCCTTGCTTCTCAGCAGAATAATTTGACTTCATGTAATTCCAATGGCATTTGGCAACCTAATTTTAAGTACCTTTGGAAACTCAAGCCTAAGCATCTACATAGTTCAAGGCAGAAGTAGGTCAAGTTTCAATAAATCCTTTCGAAGGGAAAGAAAAATTCGTTTAGTTGTCATTAAATCATTCCTCCCCAAACCCACCCTGGCATTTCACAAGAGCCTTCCCTGATTTCCTGTTCTAACTGTGCCGTGCAGGTGTGTGTAGTCCTTACAACCGCAGAGCTCTGAAAGAGCAGACGCTGAGTTATCCCTGGGTGACTCCTGCCTGTGTTGGGTTGCCACCACCATCTCCCAGCCCGGCTGTGGGCACAGGCACGTCCCTCACGTGCCAGGTTACCCAACATGTTCCACTGTGTCCCTTCTCATGGGCTGTGCAGGGAGAGCTCTGGCAGCACCCGGGACCAGGCCATCAGGCTGCTTGGGCTTCCTTAAAAGGAAAGTTAGGCTAATTTAATTTAATTTTTTTTTCTCTTTTTTTTTATGTTGCAAGGTGTTCCTGTATTTGTAAATAACTTGGCCTACCCTTTAATAAACTCTTTGTATGACTTCTCAACAATAAAAAAATTTAGCCATATATATGAAGGCATAATTTTTAGTTTACTGTTGCATACTGATATATTATTGCTAATTCAACTGGAAACAAGATTTTGTAGGTATCAAGACATGCTCATTTACATAGTAAACTTCCCACAATTGCTCAGCAACCAAAAATGGAAACATAACAACCCTATCACACAGGAAAATTGGCAATACACACATCAGAAGCAATATCAGTATGTAGCAGTTTAACATACGGGCCAATTTTGTTCAGTTTTATGGAGGTACCTTAGAGTTATTAATTGCATTTTACCATAGCTTTTTATCAGACACATTTACACCTTCCTGTGATCTAACTCAGAACCATGTTTCTCATTAGAGAAGAATTGTGAGGTAGAAAGTATCCTAGCAAAAGGGCATATTGCTAAATTAGACTTGGGATTAAAAAAAACACCATTCAAAGCCAAGTTCAGCTCATTTTTTTGTCAGAAAAAGGGTAATTATAGTTCTGGGTGATAATTTGAAGACAGACTATATAGACGTACTGTCAGCAGGCCAAATCACGAATGCGAAAACCCACAAATCCTTCAGGCAAATTTAGCTGATGCTGTTCCACTGTGAGTATTCTGATAGCAAAGAAGGGTTGGTTTGGAAGGAAAGTTAAATTTAGGATTGTTTATATCTGTCCACTCACTATCTTTTGCCTGTTACCACACAGTTTATGGTGTGTCCTGTGGCATGACTTGAGCTTGAAAGCCTGCAGTTCACAGCAGCGAAGGGTTGGCATGCAGAGATAAGGGCTGAGGAGCATCTTCCTGCTCCTGAGCTGCTCTCTGCTGGTGCCATTAATGTGCAGGTGTATCAGGAAGATTAGTTCTGACTGGCTAATTAGCAGAAAAAAACCAGAAGCTTGATTTGAACTCTCTTCAAAGCCTTTTAGAATTGTCTCCTGAGCAGCCATTGAGGCTAAAATGACAGCTAGTCTAGCACAATTTCTATCCTCCTCTCAACAAGCAGGCATTTCCTAAATAAGTAACTCCTGTGTTTTGTTCTTTCTTAGTTTTCTCTGTACTGCTTCATGGCCTTCTTAAATTTCTGTGCACTAGTTCTTTGCCACCCTTCTGCACAGAAAATATCTCATATCTGAGACATTGTTTTCCATCAGACAGGTTTTTTAAAGAGCAAAATCAAGCTGCACCTTACAAGAGATAAACCATTCACAGTCCTTGGCTGGAATTTACCAGGAGGTCATATTCATTCTTTTTCTTATTTGAAAAGTTCCCTTTTGCACCTCTCTCCATCAGAACAGAGATAGAGTCAGCAAACATGTACTCAGACATTCTCTGTCTCTAACTCAGACTCATTCAAAATGAAATAATTGCTTTGGGAAGTGCATCTTCTGTTGGAACATGGCCAAAAAATGCTGTGAGAATGCACCTATATAGCTAATACTGAGAGAACTTTCTAGAAAGTGTTCTGTGAGGGTTTCAAATGAATTGTTATTCCAATGTGCCTCATTTGTCAAGAGAGTTGTAGGTTCCATGGACTAGTGACTATAATTCTTGTGTAGTCAACTTGATGAGGCCGCTGGAAGTTTCTGTGGCAGCTCTGACATGACCACAGAATCACAAAGGTTGGGAAACACTTTCAAGATCATCAAGTCCACTGTTTGACTGAACACCTCCTAGACCGTGGCACTGAGTACCATGTCCAGTTGCTTCTGAACACTTCCAGGAATGATGACTCCACCACCTCCCTGGGCAGCCATTTCAATGCCTGACAGCCCTTTCCATGAAGAAATTCTTCCTACTGTCCAATCTGAGCCGCCCCAGGTGCAGCTTGAGGCTATGTCCCATTGTGCTCAACCCCTCACAGCTACAGGGTAGCGGGTGCCAGGGAACAGTCCTCAACATATCTTTGTCTTGAATTTTTCATCATACCATAGCATTTGTGACAAGAAGAGTTTCAGTGTTAACATAGGCTACAGGCTTCATGGTGTATTTACTGCATTTTTACTTACTTGTAAAACCTGAGGGTAGAAAAAAAAAAAACCTTCTTCCAAAGAAATAAGTGCAAACTCAAGGGGACCATATATTTTGGAGAAAGTTAATGACAGAGAAACAGAGATCTTAACAAAGCCTAGCTATAGTAAAAGAATTTCAGAATTTATTTACTGCGTTATGTGGGCTGCTTTGGGGGAAAGTAAGATATGCTAACAGCTAAATCTAGGATCACAAAAGTTGTTGGGCTGCTGTCTCTTTACCCACCTCAGTCCGTCCCTTACACATGATGAATCTCAACTGACTTTGATTTAGCTGATTTTGATTTCTTAACAATTTACATTCTGATGTTGAGTCTATATAAAACAGTGCAGTTCCATGCAGAGAAATTCAAATCAGCCTTTCATCTACCACCTGCAACACATTTGCATTGGCACAAACCCCACTTGGGTTTAGAAGTCCCACTTCTTATTGTGCTGCATTTTACCCTAAGTTTCTGCTCTCAGCATCTAGGTTGTTTCCTATGGAGAGAGGCACCTAATTACTGGCACAGCCCCACAGACCAAAGTCCTTACACTGCAGTCCTAAAGAGAACTCTCAGAGCAGAAGTTCCCCCTCCTTTGATCATCTTGGTAAATCTCTTCAGCTTCTTCTAGCATATTTGCATAGTCCGACTGAGATATAACATCGTGCTCTGAAACATGATACAGGTTTGAGGTCACATCTGCCGCAATTCGTCTGAGTTTTCTAACCTGAGTCTTGATTTCTCTTTCTCTCCCTCTCACACAGACACCATAAGTAAGACTTGGCTCGCTTCTGACAAATTATCTGCTTAAATGAAGCCTGACTGCTTCTTAGTGCTTGCTGCTCTCTAGTCAGCACGCTTTTGAGAAACTCTTCCCTATCAGATCAATTCACCCTTTGCATTTTGTAAGAATAGTGGATGTCTGAAAGCAAGGGGAAAGTGGGCTAGGTGAGCATTCCCATAGGTTGTTTTGTGGTGCTTATATCCCAAATCAATCTGATAACGAGTCACAACAAAGCAAGAGAAACATTTTTGCTTCTTTACATTTAAAATCCCCCACATTTATCTGGTGAAGACTCTTGAAATATTTTAATAAGAAACAAATCTCCCTTTAAAATGTAATAAGAATGATGATCCCTTTTCATCAGAAGGAAATTCTGTCTTCAGAAATAAGTTTGCAGCATGAGATTGTTGGGATGGGTTTTGGCTAGTATTCAGGTTTCACAGATGACATGTAAAGGAGCAGAGGGAAATTAAAAAAAAAAAAAAAACAACAACAAAAAAAAAAAAACAAACAAAAAAAAAAAAAAAATAAAACCTCAACATAGTTTTCTCTACCTTCCTTATCTATTTGTCTTGCAGATTTCTGGCGGCTGAAAAACCCTTGTGATGAGAAAGGGAGAAAAGTGTTTTTCTGTGCTCAAATAGATCAGTCACCACTAAAGTCTGGAGAACACCCAGGCTCTACTCCCACATCAGAAACTGATTTGCTCTGCAAATTAATTTAGTACTTAGCCATATGACAAGCAGTACAAGCCAGGATATACCAAGCCAGAGCCTAATCCCAGAAGTGGCTGAGCAATCCCAAATTCCACTTTTAGAAGCAGTCAGAGCTCAAAGTATCCTGGTAATTGCAGGTCTCTTTAGAAGTCTGTAAATAAGCTGTCAGCTATAACAGCCCTCATGGAGCTCTGGGTTCCTGTGTCTAGGCAGAGTTTGATATCAAAGGTGGCTCTAAATTAAATTGCATACACTGCTGTACATAAAATAAAATAGACTTCTGGGTTTTTTAGGTAGTCAATACAGACCAATTATAAATACTGTATTCTTCCCTTATAGACGCTTCTTTGTTTACTCTGTGAGGACACACATACCTAGATGAAGGAACAAGCTTCACCACGTTAATGTGGTGAGGATGTTAGTGCTCTTTTTAGGGTAGTATCCACATGTTCTACTACCCTGTTGAAATTTCTGTCAAGACAAGCAGCTTCAGCGATACTTCCACTGATGGAAACAGTGAATTCCTAACTGTGCATCTTCTCCTCTTGCCTCCAGAAATGCCAGCATAATTTATTCTATGAGTATTCATAATTGAATGAGTTATCCCTGTACAGACTTGAGAGTGATTCAGCACTGGTCACGCTGCCTTCCTCTGCAGGCACAATACTAACAGGTTTGAAGCATGATCAAAAAGGGTGAAGCAGACTAAGGAACGGGGAATGTATTTCTCTTACAGCAAAGAAAATGGAGGGAAAATTAAATTACTAAAAAAAAAAAAAAAAAACCTCAGTCTTAAGGTGTTTCCATTTGAGCTTCATAGGTATATCTGCAGTTTTAATGATCATATTGAGAAATGTTATGAAATAATGTTATACTTGGGGTAAAGAAGCACTTCTATGTGGCTCATAACTTTTAGAGGTAAGGTGAGAATTAATAAAGGAGGTGTTTTTAGTGTAATCATAATGAGAAGATACCACATAGTAAGCATAAAACTAAACGAAATGCTAAAGTCTGGAAAAGGAAAATGAAAAGACTAGTGAACAACCTTTTTTTCTTTCTTGAGAAATGTTTTTCACCCAAAAAGACAAATTCATACCCGATTGTGAGCCATTATGCATCAACAATATACAAATCTAGGCTTTTCTACGAGGAGGGATATATACATTTCACGTAGCAAGAGGCCTTGTCATTAATAAGACGTTAATAGAGCTGAATTATTGCCCATTTCCTCAGTTTTTAGTGCTGCTGGGGAGAATGGATACTAGATTATTCCAGTAAGAACAGTACAGCTGGGAAAGCTTATATTTTCAAGTGGCATAAACTCTATTGAATTACTACCCTGTCTATATAGGGGCATATATTTGTGTATATACATACGTATACGCCTGAATTTTTTTACTCAGGTCTTGATTTTTTTCTGAGAGAGACTTAGGAAAACGTTGGATTTTTCCAAAAGGCAAAAGTCAGTCAATATTGAGAAAAAATAAGTTTCCAACAAAAAGACAGTATTGTGTTGCCAAACTGGCCTGTGAAATAGGTGTGGTCTGTAACTCTGAGATATTAAATAGCTGAAAGTTTCCTCAAGAAAAAGTTCAGGTTATATTATAAGCAAAGCAGTAGATTCAGTAATTACTGCCACTTGTATTAATCACAGGTACATCAGATGATTTATGCATGACTGAAGCACTCAGGCAATTTAAAAGAAAAACAGTTTTGAGGAATAGACCATAATTTACAGTGAAAGGTACTATTTAAATGCAGTTAGAAAAATACTTTCATTGACAATGTGTAGCCCACGTCCTTCCTCCTCTCCCACTGCAAAACAATTCTTTTAATTCATAACTTAATGTTTATAATCTTTTCTTATGACTGTGATGCTTGACCTCCGAACTGGATAGCTGACATCCACTCTCAAGTTTTTCATTTCCAGAAAGGTTGCTCAGCTGCATGATTCATGTCCGAAGCAGGATAAGTCTGCCTCTGTTGTCCTTTCGCTCATCTACATATCCTGTGTGTGTGTTCAGTAATAGCTGCCCCAGTAGCTGCAGGGGAAATAACACTCCAAAGCTCAAGATTTCCAAAATGATCTTTCAGTTTCTGCATTATCAGTGCCATATGACCCACAGCTGGTGTGACAATCCATCGAGATCATGCAGTCTTAGATGAGTCTTCTTTGAACTGAAGGAGAGGTCATTTCCCCACTCAAATCACTCTGTCATGCAGGGAGCAGTTGGCCCTGCCCAATGGAAAGGGGGCTGCTATAGCATTGGATGCTGCCCTTCGGAAGTACCAAAGAAAATGAGAGCAAAAGAACATAGGGAAATGGACTGCAACAAGGATAAGTAGCCTGGCACTGTGGCCATCTAGATAAGAGTTATAATTTATGTGTAGTGATGGCCCTGGCACAAGGTGAACTTGTCATTCATGTAAAAGCTCTCAGCATGAGCTTTTTTGCAGTGTATCCTCAGTTCTGCCTATTGTTTTGTTCCCTTGGCAGCATATTTATTCTTTCTCATGTTCTCAGAAGTGTTTCTTCAGTTCCAGGGGGGATGTATTATTATTTCAAAACTCCTTCAAAAACAAGACCGATTAAAAAATTTATTAAGCTTTTCTAATGTTGCAAAGAGTAGTTCGGGGCGTTTACATAGTTCAGTGGTTTCTTCTTTCCCCTATTTATTTTTCAATTTGCTGAAATTGTAGTGAATTGCTATAAATAAGGGTTTTTTCATTACAGTTCTGACTTTGAATCATGTTTCAGACTACTTCACCTGCACTAGCAATCTGATTTCTAGATGTGGTAAAGAGAACATGGAAAGCATGGCAGAAATGACTTTGGGAAGTATTATTGCTCTGCACTATATAAAAATGAAGGGAAATGTGCCCATTATTTCAGGTCAAAGATACAGATCTGCTTACAGATCATAGCATAATTCTGTCATGAAACATGAGGACCTGAGCACCTCAGAGTCCCCACAAAGCAGAGCTGGTTTTAGTCTGAAAACAGCTGTGGAAAGGTCACCAGAGACAGAATTTTTGGGTTCAGTGGTTCTGTCCTTACACACATCTTGTATGTAACCCTTTTACATACACAATGGGAAGAGCAGCAGCTGTTGGTGGGCTTTGAGGTTATCCGCAAAAGTAAAGCAGAACAGCTTCCAAATGGGCAATTCTTCCCAGATAAGAAAGCTCCATTAAAAAAATGAAAAAGTACACCAAAAAACCTGTGTGTGCTTATTTGGAGCTTATTTGGAAAAATGGCATTTGATTTGACTGAGTAAAGACCCTGCTACTTCTGAAAAGAAGCTTTTTGTATCGTGTAATTAAAGGATGCTTGACATTGAGCCCTCCAAAAAGTAATTCCAAGGGTAAAACCAGCACAGTGGAATTCCACCAGGTCCACAGGATAGCTCTATATGCAGTTACAGACCTCTTGGATAGCTTGTTAATTGTTAGCAAGATAACAAAAATAATACATATCCTGTAACATTTTTAAAAGCAACAGATGCCTTCAGAAGCCTGTTATTGTTAGTAAAAAAATCTGCAAATACTTGCAATTGCAAATTGAATGTATTTATACATGTATTCTTTATATAGAGAATATAAAATACAGAATGTTTTGAAGTAGATGCCTAAATGTTATTTTCTTATTTCTTCAGCTTTTTTACCAGGTTCAAGGAGATATGTGTTTGAAGATAATTGAAAATGGGAAACAAAAAGATGTTGTCATCCGAGAAGGGGAGGTAAAATAGGGTTGTTTTTCTGTTATAGTTGTACATAAGTATGTTAAATGAATGTTTTAGGTATTATTTAGAAATCAGTTTATCCCTGCTGTGCAAGAGATAGCATCAGGATTTAAGAAAAAAAAAAAAAACAAACCAAAACCTTGAATGGAGTATAGAAAATTTCATGTAAATAACAGGAACCTACAATACACTGTGTTCAACATTTGACTATTTCAATAACAGATGAAAATCCCTTTGAGCATCTGGGGTGCCTATTCACATATAGTCTGGAACATACTGAGAGAAGTTCTTATTCCCCTGCACTGCATGGGATCTGCCATGTGAATTCAGTTGGATCAGTCTTATATTTACACACTGCCAGGTACACACCTCTTACCCACCCACCCCCCCCCACCCACCAA
>VZTI01002062.1:869171-893022 GCA_013397865.1 Struthidea cinerea
CCCACCCACACCAATAAGCAAACCGCCTAAACTTAGGAATTCAAATGATTCGTATATTTTCAGCCTTCTTTAGTCCTCACAGCTAGCCTTTACAACCATCACAGTAGGGCAGCTTTAAAAGAGCCGTTTGTTAATAAAATGTATCCCATTTTTCATTGTAGCAGAAGACTTGCTGAAGCATAGATTGCAGTGCTTTTACTGAGAGCATGAAGAGATACTGGGTGTTACTACGAGTTAGATGTACTACAACTGCCACTCATTGTTATTGACACAAGCTTGGACTCCACTCAAGTCTTTGAAAGGATTATTAGGTCTAGTGGGGACAGCCTCTATAATGGAAGATGTTAAACCCAATAGCTTGATATCATTAGAAGTATTATGACTTTTTCATAGTCTGAAGAAACAGAACTACGTTTTCCATCTACGAGGTTCTGGTATTACATTTCGCACTGAAGGAGCACACCCAGCTGAGATCTTGGCGTGTGAGAGAAGCACTAACGAAAAGGAGCACACAATACTTGGTGCAAAGACCGACACTGGTACTGCTGAGGCACTGCCATTAGCTCTGTTTTGTAGACAGAGAAACTGCAGTGACTGCGCAGCCTTGGAAAGACATCTAGTAGTGTAGTGGTGAAGAATACAGGCTTACCAACTTCCTGTGCAGGGAGCTGCCAGGAAAGGGTTTATTCTCAAACTTCAATAAGAAGCTTCACATGTTGCCTATTCACTTTGTCACTTGCATGAGTAAATAGCCCCTCATATTTGTAAATTATTTCCGGAGAGAATAGCACTCCTCATCATGCAATCAAAGGTGCTCACTGTGTTGGAAGGATACACGTGGCTGATTAGTTTACACATTTTACGGAGCAGACAAAAAACTTGCTTTTTTATTTCCATTTCAATTACTCAGAAATTGCACTCAGTTTATAGATTTCAGATGAGTAATTGGTTAGATGTTCATTTCAATTGTGTCTAGCAATGATGATCAAACCAGGAGGAGAGAACTTGACTGCCATCAAGGCAGTGCTGATTACAGTCACTGTGTCATCAGTCACAGAGAAAGCAAGAAACAGTGTTTGTGCAGCTGTAGGTACCACAGTGGGTGTAGCTGCAAAGGAACAACACAGGATCAACAAAAAGTGGGGGAAAAGTGGGGCAAGGAGCAGAAGTTTTTGCAGGTTTAGGGGCAGGAAAAGGACAACGAAAAAACAAACTTCCTGACATTGATGCTTTCTGATTTCTTTTAACAGATGTTCCTCCTACCTGCCAGGATACCTCATTCTCCTCAGAGATATGAAAACACTGTGGGTCTTGTGGTTGAGAGGGAAAGATTAAAAACAGAAATTGATGGGCTAAGGTGAAATATGAACTATTGACTAATCTGTTAGAATTCATAATATAAACTAATTTCTCATATCAATACAATACTGTATTTTACTTTGCGAGTAATTTAGCAGATTCACCCCGGCAATTTTGTACTAATTCTATCCACACATCTATTTATCTATACACATATAAACAGAGATATCATTCAGCATTTGATTTAGTTCAACAAGGAACATAGTGAAGTGTCTTAAATGCATGTTGTGGTTATAGCAATCTTCTTATGTACTACCTACTGCTATTGCTGTAAGTTTTAAAAAAGATCTCAGAGCTCTCTAACAACCCAAAAAAAAAAGGATTTTTGTATCAGTTCTGGAAAGCAGAATATTAATTCCTTTTTAAGCACTGAAAGCAAAAAGATGAAGAGCAGCTTTCTTGTCAAGTGCACAGGAAGCTAGAAACAAAAGTCAATTTTCGTACCACTAGACCCTCTACGTTGTACATACCTCTGCCTAGGTTTGATTGCCTTATGAGAAAAACATCTACATATAAGTGAGTGGTTTGCTTTCTATTCTAGTGTGAGCGGGACTAAGCTTTGTTTGGTGTCCGTACGGAATTGACAAGTCTAAGAAGGCAAATCACAACAGTAACGTTAGCCAATCTAGAAAAGCTGTCTTGGTATTAACCAGAGATGACTGACCAAACAGACTTTACAGCTGTTCATATAATTTGTAAAGATTTGAAACTGCAGTGATACGTGCAAAGTGCTGTTCCTGCTCTTTCACCTACAGTTTTGATTGTTGCATGGGCAGTGTCACAGCAGGAAGATTGCAAGTAGGCAGAGCTGGGAAGACATACTTTTTCATTCAAACAAAAAAGGCTAGAGAAAGAAACTTCTTAGTGTTTTTCTTAAGGGACCATTCAAGACAAGAAACCCACATGATTAAATTCCAAGCTAAAAACAAGTACAGTTCATTTAAAGCATTGGTTACCTATGCACTTGTCTCTTTTTTTTCCTTTCACTGCAGAGCTGTAGATTGTGTGGACTTACATTATTTAAAAGATATTTTGAGCTAGAAAAAATTGGCCAGTGATTTAGATAAAAATTTTTATTATTAATGTAATAAAGGAACTTGAATAGTAAGGTAAAGTAAAGTAAACTTAAAGTAAAACAACCTACCATGTGAAATCTGTGAATGGTATGAGAGAGAGAAATGCTGAATGCCTTTTTAGGGATCCAGGCTGATTTAGAAATTTGCACTCCAATATAGGCATGCTCATGTGGAGAAACTAGACTAAAAGCTACCTTATGGCTTGCAGGTGGAAATTAATATATCCTCAATTCAAAATATCAAATCAGGTGTCTGAAAATAAATCACTTAGCAGTTTCTAGTGCCCTTGTTTTCACACTGATGTGACGAAAAAAGACACTCAAGAGTTTTGGAAGTGAACAATCTTTTCATGTTTTTGAACCTACATTCCCTCCGTGTGCTCCTGGGAGAGAGGGGAATTTGCAGCCAGAACCTCTAATATTCTCATACTTTTTTCATTACCAGCCACCTGCAGCAAAGACTGTACAAGAGGAAATCATAATGCACTTTGAAGTGTGCTGACTCAAGGTCTAATACCGTGTTACTGTTCCATTATTTATCATGTCTACAAGCCTTAGTCATAAATCAGAGCCCCCAGCATGCTGATTACTGTACGAGTGAAGAATAAGTAGCCTACCCCAGTGTTCCAACCTAAGTAATGATTACATGTCTTGTGCTATGAGAAAAATGATCTAGCTAATCTTAATTCTATGGCAAATAAGTACAAAACCAACAAAATTTGATGTTAGTCATATTGTTGGATACTTTGTTTTTACCAAACAAGACATTTTTAGCATCTCCCTTCTCTGCAGATTGTCTGTGTTCAGATTTGTGCTGGTAGCACAGCTTTTTCCATATTGGAGGTATAGATATTGTTACTCTCTTCAGTGTATCCTCTTTTTGCAAAACTTGAGGAGCCAGGGAGCTCTTAGAAAATTTCTGGACAATCTGTGTATAGATACATAAGACAGACAAGAACATACAGATATGCACAGGACAATTACATAAGTCTTGTTTTCCTCTTCAGACACACGTTCCAGTAACTTCAACCTAAAAGACACACGGGACCTTTTTAAAACCAGTGACAATATTAGTGACAGTACTGGAACATCATTCCCTGCCAGTCTATGCAGTCTTTTAAAAATCTGAATGTAAATTCTGTATTTGCCATTCCATAGATTGACTCCACACAGCAACCTCAACCTGTTGACCTCACCAAAATTTATTTATTTGTTAAGACAAAAAATAATGCAAGTGAAGCACTAAATTCCTCTTCAGAGGGGTGACCTGAACACTTCCCAAATCTAGGTAGCTGAAAACCTTCTATTTTTCACAAACAAGTCCATGAGCCGCCTTGTTTTCTTATCAGCCCTTGCATGGGCATTAAGCAAGCTGACTCTCTCAAATATGAATATTTACCTCACAGCTGCACGGAAGCAGTTACTGGAAATGGTAGTTGGGTCCAGTTTTTTTGCAGTAACTACATCCAAGATGAAAGTTATTGGTCCCAAGAGATTATAGCAGCAATCATTTCCAGGATGAAATCTGGAAAGGTTGCTGAAGGAATTTGGTGACTTATCTGTGGTCCACAGAACTACAAGGCACTCCACAGAAGTTTGAGCACCCCACCCATCAAGTCACCTAACCAGGGAAACAGCTTTCCCCACTAACCATTCTTCAGAATAAACTACACCAGGCTTGAGAATAAGTTGCTCCTACAGAACATCAAATAGCTGATTTCTTCAAAAGACTGAAACTGCCCGATCAGTTAGTTAATAAAAGGTTTGACTAATGTGTTTACTTCATCAGATACTATGTTGGAGAATCAACTAATGTCCTCTTTGAAAAATGGTTTCACTGTGAAGATCTCGGCACTCAACTTATACCAATAATTCAAGAGTAAGTTTTTTCCTTTGTAAATTAAAAAAAAATGAAATTATATTGAAGCTCTTCATCAGTCTGTGGCTTACATCACTAATTTGCTATTTATGCTGCATTTTACATAGACCTGTTAAAAATTAATTGCTTCTCTATAAATTTTTAATCATGACTTGTATTTCCAAAAGTCATCAAATCCGATTAAAAAAAAAAAAAAAGGAATCGTGTTTCACACATCCATCTGGAACACACTTTTTTGGACCAGTAAAAGCACTGCTACTAAGTGCAAAAAGAATTGGGTGAAAAATTGACACTGATGTATGCTAGGTTATCTAGGTAAAGCACTAAATTGCTTTAGGGCTTCTTTCACTCTTGCTTTAATCTAAATACTTTTAATTGATATTATTTATGAATAATCAGGACTGTGGCAAATTTGGTAGAGAGCTACTTTCTAGGAAACAAGTGTATGTCATTAACTAATCAGTTTGTTAAATGGTTGCTAAAGGTGAACGAGGGAAGTGTTTAGCGACATTAATCTTGTAGGACTTTCAGACAGATCCTCTGTCAGTGAAATAGGTATAGTCTTGCATACATGTGATAATAGCTGAGGATTTGGCACATCCATTCTCAGCACAAAACTTACTGGCCAGTATTACTGCCTAGTCTTTGTTAACATGCCTTTGTTAACGTGACTTTTTTACCTGTGTTTAAATGTTCGTTATTCCAGGTTTTTCAATTCAAGGCAATATAAAACTGGAAAACCAAACCCAGGTAATGCAAATTCATTTCAGAATTAGAACAATTGCTGACTGAATAGCAATGATTCTCACCACATAAAATCTGTTTTTCTTTCTGATTGTATAAATTTAAGTTACTTTGGAAAGTAATCCCTTTCATTACCCCAACCACAAGGAAATTCCATGTACATGATTACCAACAGCATCTTGTTTGGTCATGTGATGCCATCATAACCACCTGTCAGGTAACTACACTAGTGTGAAACGTTAGTATCTCTATCCTTCTGTGTCTTTCAAGTCTTATACTAACAAAATTTCACTTCTGACTGTCCATAACGAGATTTTTGTGAGTTGAATTGATACACTCTATACCTACTTGTACTTCTTTACCTATAACTATACACTGTGATCTACTCTTGGGAAACCTAGAGAAAGCCAGATGCTTTTAGTTCCTGTTGGGTCTGATCTGTTTAACATTTTATTTCCATGCTGTCCTGCCCCATTTTTTATTTTGCCTCTGTTATGGCTAGTGATTGCAAATTCCACACCGGAACAGATACCCCAGTTGTAACTCCACTTAAGTCTGTTGGAAAGAGACATAGAACAGAGGAAGTGACTGCTCTAGAAAACCAATCTACTAGTTTTGGCTTTAGGAATCAGATCTCTCAAACATGATGGTTGCTTTCTGCATGGCAACAAAATCCTCAGTTGCAAGGATTTTGCAACAGCACCTTCACTGGGAAACTTGTTTTGCTGAAATCTTACAGTCCTGCTGGCCCACAGCTTTACATGAGCACCAGCATGTGCATGATCCATTGCTATTGCTTAACATAAACTATGCCCAAAATACCACCCTTGCGTCTTAACTATGTACAAAAGACTACACTGTACAAACATTTTTGCACCTGCAGGAGCAGGCTCTATGGACTATTTGGAAGGGCTTTAGTTAGGTGCAACCTGGTCAGTTCTGCTGCAAGAGCTACCTGGAAAGTCTCCATGACATTGCCAGGTTCTTAATTGACACGTGAAAAATCATCATAAGAACAGCAGATGCTGCCTATGTAATCTCCAGGAGAGCCTGAGATTCCTTCCTGGAGAGTTCCTACACCAGTTAGCCAAATGCTAACCAGTTCAGTCAATCCCATTGCTCAGCTAGGTTTGTTCTTTCAAATCTCTCTGCTGTCTCATCTGTGCTGACAACTGAGGGACATCCTGCACCAGCCAAGAAATGTGTGTATGGCTTAGGTGCACTGCACTCAGCTATGCTACTCTTGACCTCATGACCAACTTGAATGTCATCCTCCAGTCACACTCAAAACTTGAATTCCATAGCTCTTATAACAAGAGAAATTTGTTTCCCCTCTCTAAAAGGCTTTTTGAACCAGCTGTCCTTAATCTCCACATTAATTCCTGAATATCTTAAAATGCTTGTTATGAATTTCTCTAAGAGAGACAAATGTTCCAGTGAAACATTATTTCCACATCTATCCCATTTCTCTGCTTGATAGTCACCATAAAAAAGTCACTGTCTGCCATCTCAATCAATAACAGAAAAAAGCTCTTACTCAAATCCTAAAATTGGGTTAAGCTGTTTTTTGCATGAACATCAAAGTTCTTAAAAATAGTTAACTAAAACATTGTCACCAAAATGAAAAGTTAACAGAAGAGTCCTTTGTATGGGGCAGCAACCTTAAAGCCCTTGCAATTAGGAAATGGTAAAGCAGTCAGAAACCCCGCCTGAAACCTTTGCTGCTGAACCAGCTTTCAGCATTGGTTCTTTGACTGACGGGGGAATGTAAGTCTCAGAAAAAGGCTCTGTGTTTCTTCTGAACAAAATGGGGTTGTCTCCAAGATCTTACTTTTCTTTTTATGCCCCATCAAAATGTGGTTTAGTCTGAGCATGTCACCTATGTTTGGGTGTTGGTGGTTTGGTTTCTTTGGGGTTTTTTTTGCACGGAGGGTGTGAGGGCTAGGTAGGGCAGGTATTGCCTCACTGTATGTTCATACAGTGTTTAGCAGAGGAAATCTAATTTCAGATGAAGCCTCTAGATGCTGCTGTAATAAAAAAAATACCCTATCACACATAGTATCCTTGTCCAATATGGTGGTTTCCAATAAGCATCCCTCACCAGGCTAAGTGTTTGTATGTCAGTAACAAATTAATAAGGGCAGAAGCAAGGTAACATTAAAGATTTATATTGTTAATATTTCAGCAGAAGATTAGCACTAAAAAAACAAACATGACAATCAATCAGAAGCTATAATATATCCTGACACCTTTTTTTTAAACAAATAAATTCTGAGAACCTGTTATTGATAAATCCAGTACAAAAGGTCTTTTCTTGTAATTTACCTGGCAGGTTTTCAGCCTGGGGAACAGCTCCCTTTTTCCGCTTTTCAGGTTTCGTGGACAATAAGTAGATCAACATCTCAGTGATGTCTTATGCATGAGGAAAATACCCCACATTTTTAATTACAAAAGTTTTAGCTTATAGCTCCTGTAACTGTCAATGAGACTGACAGTGTTAAAAAAAAAAAAAAAAAAAATCGAACAGTTTGACTGAGATAGAAGTAAGATGGTAATATGTTCAGTCTGAAGGCAACCCAGCTGACAGAAAAATAATGCTTTGGATTTATTCCCTCAGCAGTTCTCTTTTCTTTTTTTTTTTTTCCTTCTAAGAAGTAGAGTTCAGCAACCAGCATGACATTTGTAACATATAACAAGCTACCACCAGTTGCTCATGATGTTTCACTCAGTACATATCTTAATATTGTTTGAGCTGGCCTATGCAGAGGATGAAGTTTCAGCCTTGTTTTTCAGTTTTTATTTTGAAAATCCAGAATCCCCTCCGTTTAAAAGTGCCAGCTGCAGCACTCTCAGGTTCCTCTCTACATAAGCCTGAACTAGTGCCTCACCTTCTTAGAGAGAAATGGAATAAAATTGAAGAAAAACATCTTCAAAGAAATCCTTGATTGCAGCTCACTCATAGAGACAAGCTATAAATTGAATCAATCAAGCTCCAATAGCTTTTAGAAAAACACCATATGAAAAAAAAACCAACCCAACCAAAAACCCCACCCTAAATCCAGACCTTTTCTTGATTTATTTATGGTTTCTGGCTTAGCAGGGAAAGTCCCTCTGAAAACAGGGCAATCAGAATATATGAAGAGACAGCAGAAGAGGGACTCAAATCCCATCAGAAAAAATATAAACAGAAATATATATTGCATGCAATCCACTTGAGGCATCTTCCCTGGAACTGTTTTGTAGTTTATTACTAGACTCTTTTGTTTCCATGTGCAGAAATAAAGTTTGGCAATACTCTCCTCTTTTTTTATCAAAAAGAGTGAATATATTTAGGATATAGGCTATACATGGAACTCTAAAGATGGGTTTGTTTGGGTTACTTTGCATATTTTTTGATGTGAGGAATCATAGTTATCAAAACAACTCTCTCTCCTTTCAGTTGAATCAGCCTGAGACCAAGATTCTCCCAATGTATCTATTTCATCCCACTTTTCTAGTCAAGAGGACGAGACAGTTCAGACAGAGAAACCTCAGTTCTAGTAAACAGTGATGGCTGAATATTATTTGCAGAAGTAACCAGAAGCTCAAAAGCTTTTCCTGCCATGCCTGAAATAATCCAGACTTCTTTTAGGGGTAATTTGATGGGGAAAAAAACTGCAAGAAAATTCTTTTCCTAGGTTAGGTGTGTTTGAAAATGAACTTCATGAACATTAATGGTATAGGTAGAATGTCAGGTTTTTGTTTATCCAAATTAATCTACTTCTAATTATCAATGACATTTTATTTCCCATAAAAGCTTTATTGTCAGTGAACATACAGATATATAATAGAAAAAACAGTCCTGCAGTGACTTCACTAGCAAAACTTTCATTGATATTTGGTGTAGCTAGGGTAATATACAATCTGGACTAAGAATCTGGTTAGCATGGTTAGAATACAGAACATTTTTATGTTTGTGATTCAGAGCAAACAAAACCTAACGAATTGAATGTGTATGAAAAATAAGGTACTTTCTTCAGTCAGTGGAGCAGCGATACCGTAGAGCCTAGGGCATGCTCTGTATATGTTTTGTGGTCTCAGCAGTGCTATTAAACAAGTTATAAGGGTAAGCTCAGCTTACCTTGTAAAAAATCGGCCTCTGTACTGTCATCCTCTGCACCTAACCCAGTGAACCTCTGTAGACAGTATTTGCTGCTTGGTCTTGTTTCACTGATATATAAAAACAAACAGATCTTTATTCTACTTTTTCTTATTTTCAGTTAACTGGCTGGTGGGCAATGTTAATTCAATTAAAACTACCTCAGAAAACTAAAAACACAGGCAGGAAGAAATTCTGTCTTCATTTGCACTAGAGCAAATACAGGGCCATGCTTTTGAACTTAAAATAACTGTATAAATATTTGTGCTTTTCTGTTTTAAGTACATTGAAATAATTCTAAAGATACTGTCTCTGTGTTTTTGGTTTTTTAAAATAAGAATGCTAATTTTGAACATGAGTTTTATTTGCTATGCATCTGTTTAGAAAATTGACTGTTTGATTCTCTTTTCTCTCATCTTTAAGGACTTCCAGCATACCTAGATAGATCACTCCTTTTCTATGATATGGTACTTCATTCTGCCCTGAGTACTTGTATTAAAAAACCCAACATTTAGATATATGAGCATTTAGATATTAAAGACTAATCTTCTATGGCATTTATTTTTCAAACAGCCACCAGGAGGTCTCCAGGACAGGACAGTATTCAAACCAATACAGAGACTTAATAATTTTAAACTGTCTAGACCTATCAAAACTATACAGCTCTCCAAAACACCATCTCTGAAACTTTTATCAACAATGTGAATGTTTGCCTTTCCTGTATCATCCTCATTGCTGTCTTCTGGCAAAGATGACACATAAATACACTATTCATCTTTAGCCCGTCCTAGTAGATCCTTTAAGTAACTTCCAAGTCATGTTTATATCTCTCCTGAAGCTGCACCTAAACTGCAAAGGGTAAGTAGGTGGAAGAAGGGAACAGAGCCATATAATATAACCCTTTAATTCTTATTAGTATGTTACCTCTCACTGGCTTAATCTATTTCCCCTCCCCTCATATTTAAATACTTTCTACTCTACTGAAAATGAACTACTCAGACAGACCAACCAAAGTCAGCAATATTAAATGCAGAAATAAAGTAGGATTACCATGTCTGGAGTATGGCTGCTGTAATTTTCCATATGAAAACTTCTACTGAGCTTTTTAATTCCAAACTACAATGTATCATCCAAGACCCTGGACTGCAGGCTGCACATTCTCTGGAGCCAAAAAGTTCATTAGGCTCCCAGAGCCCAGAACTGCTAAGACAACACCAAACAACACCCTAAGAAAGTCTTCAGCAAGAAATCCACTTCTCCCACAATATTCTCAAGTGAGCCTCCTCATAGAGGGGTAGAACACAAACTGTAGGCTCTGGGAGCTCTCCTAATGCTTCACCGTGTGAACCAAGCAATTACCAACCTTTAAAGCATAATGTGCATAATAAACCTATCAGAGAAATAGGAAGAAATTCCCTATAAAGTTGTTCTCCTTTCTGTTCAGACTTTTGTGAAAAAAATAAGAAATATTTAAGAGCTATAAAGCTCAGCAGTTTCACAGCAGGTACATCCTCTCTAATAAAGTAGCTTCTTTCTTCCTTACGCTCTTAAATGCTCCCCAGACGGCAACATCTGAAACAGAAAACTCTCTAATGGAGTTCATCTGACATTTTCACTAGTGTTTCTAAGGCTATTTAGTGGTAATAGCTCACACATGCTATACAAATCACTGTCTCACCAATAGAGCAAGGTCTCAACTCATGTTATAATGAAATATTCTATTCCTATTCTATGGAAACTGAAGTTACATACAAAGAGGATTAATGAAATGCCCACAGTTATAAAAGGCAGATTCAGAAACAAAATTAAGATTATTTTGGGATTGGAAAAGTGGGCACCATTTCTCAATACAATTTGTCATTCTTAATTACAATAACCTAGCTAGGTCATGAAGAACAGTTAAAAAGAATTATGGCCTAAATAGTGACTTTTTTTGGCTTAATTTATTCTTTTCCTTCTGGCTGATGTATCTCCTTTTTCAAAAGCTATATTTCTTTATTACAAAAATATTTTTCCAAGCTCTCCTCATCAAACTTCTTAGTTTCAATTAGGAAAAAAAAAAAAAAAGTTGTTCCGTTTCCAGCATAGATTTAATGACACAAAGAAAAATGTGCCTAGAAATAATTACACGGACAAGTCATAAATTAGCAGTCATGCCAATTCTCAGGGCATGCCACAACAACAAATACAGTTGCACAGGGAAATGTATGACTGCACCAAGTGAGTGCTGTATTTTCAACTAAATGTTTCTGCATCTATATTCAACAACAGGGAAATGAACCAACAATCTTCAAAGTAATCACTCACTGTCAGTGCTTTCACTCTGGATTTTATGTGGCCTGGGAAACTACTTGTTTTTTCAAACCCAGATGTCTGAAGTTACGTCCCTCATTTCACAGGTTTTATTTGCAGAGGTATTAAAAATCTTACTAGTCTCATTGACATTTCTGTTAACTTGGAGAAAAAACAGATTTTTTCATAGAAATTAGGTAGGCACATATGGGAAAAACATCCCAGGGAATGTATTAATGCTGGCATTGGCAATTAAACGTGAAATGCTGCAAAACTCTGTCACTGGAATTATTCGTTATGATATAGTATTGAAGAGACGGAAATTATGACTAGAAAGTGTACAGAAATAAATTAATACATAATTTAAAAATAATTCATGGGCTCTTTATCCCTAGTCTGGACCATTTTACGCTCAGTTAAAGGATGAAAAAACAAAGAATATTCAATTACTCCACTTTGAATAATGTCTTCTGCTGTTATGGAGGGAGACACCATTTGTAATGGGCTGTGTCACATCCTTGCATGGAGATGGGGCCACAGCATGTAGGGACAGACTGTTTCTGAGGCAGCCCAGCGCCTTAGGATGGTGGGATAATTAGTAAGAATGTAAGGGGGTTTAAAGATTTGAACATTGTTCCATCTAGAATGTGCTGTCTAGAAGTGACTCTTTCATCACTGAAAGATAGTTTTTCATAAAGCCAACATGCAATCAGTTCACCTTATTTAAATATATTTCAAGTGCTTTACTAGTTCTTTCCTTTGAACAAATCTTGAAGAAACAAGAGCTGTGGGAAGAGTTTGGGGATAGTAGGGCTCAAGAAAGACTCAGAGAATGAGATAGTCTGATTTCTGGACAAGAAAGATTACGGACATCACCAGGGAAGGGAAGGTGGGCCTTCCATGCAACATGTGAGTTTTGGGTAAGCAAATACAGCCACATTGACCCTGACCTAACAGGTATATCTTCT
Source organism: Struthidea cinerea (assembly GCA_013397865.1). Classification (NCBI taxonomy): domain Eukaryota; kingdom Metazoa; phylum Chordata; class Aves; order Passeriformes; family Corcoracidae; genus Struthidea; species Struthidea cinerea. The sequence continues at coordinate 881,627 of VZTI01002062.1, forward strand.
TTACCTGTTCTCTTTATTGCTATCAGAAGCACAGTACTCCCAGCAAGCTCAAACTCTTCTTTAGATGGTCTCTGTTGAAGCTGTAACTACCTGTACATTGAACTTGCTCTTTTCTTGCAAGCTGTTTTCTCCTTTTTTTGCCCAGTTTAATATTCTCAGTCTCAGTACAGTCTCGGTATTGTTTAACTGAAGTCAACTTCCTCTAAAAACTGTAATTTCCTTTTTTAAATATTTACAAACTCATTCAGTAAACACAGTGTATTTTTCAGCTTAACATGATAGCATCACATTGTAATTAAAACCTGAAAAAAACTATAATCCCCATAAAGAACACATTGCTGTGATATAAATTTTTCATAGTAATGATCTACAGAAATGGACTTCAGTATTGAACTTTTAAATGGATGTCTGAAAATGTAAGAAAATATTAGATTCAATGTTCCACTTGGTGTAATATTACTTGGAAAAACCTGTACAAGACTTTTAGCTGACTAGCTTAGGAGTGCCATTTTCTTGCATTTTGCTGGCATATTTTTACCTTAACCATCATTAAACATGTTGTTTCCTTGTCTCACAGTATTGCTAGAGCAGAACTCCAGAAACACAGGCTTGCACTTACTCAGATACTGTTGAAAGCAAATGTACAGGCTAAACAGAAATATATACAGCAATATCTAAATATAAGCCTTGAGCCTGATTAGAAATACTCAGTTCCTTTAGAAGCACCAGGCTTCAACTGAAATATGTGTGGAACTGCAAGAGATTGGATCCTCTTCATTGTAGCTTGTTAGCTCAAGTTCAAAGTTCACAAGCATTGGGACACCTACAGCTTTTAGCATCATGCAAGGGATCGGCATCGGTTTAAATAAGGACTCTTTCAAGTAGTCTATTGAAATGTCACACTTGTGTCATGCACCTCATCACCACAGTGCTCTCTCATTTGTTCTGCAGTAACAGATAATCAAATCATCATACTGGCTCACACTAAAAGGTTAATTCCATGCAGGCACAGTTGTCAAAGGCCATTATGCTGTTGCTGGGCAAGTGTCATTAACATCAAAAGTAGTATTAAGCCAAAACCCCATCACAGGCCAAGGCTTGTTGATAAGACAAGTATCCAAAAAAAGTTCTTAAACTGAGGAACTTAAATCGAAATAAAGAAAAGTCCACCTTTACTTGAAAGTAAATGAAACTGTTAGATAGTGCCTGTTTATCACAAGCAAGCAAGGACAGTGCAGGATGTATTACACTTTACACTGGCCCCAGGTAGGCACAGGCCACTCTGTGCTGTTATCCCGTGTGTGTTGTCCCAGGTGATCAGGACAGCTGGAGTCAGAGATCAGCAGAAAGAGGAAATAGCAAAATTATGGAGAGTAAGAGACAGAAGTTAAGATACAAACTTAGACTTCATATTGTTTGTAATGACAAATCTTATTCTTGATTTGTGTTGCTTCTTGGTCAAAACATAAACAAGTACTTTGGTGCTTTTTTTTTGCCCCAAATTCCTTGCAACTCATGGGGAATATTCATAGTTCTGCTTGCCTAAAATACCACAGTGCCCATCCTTGAGACTCAGCTTTTTGCTATTCAGTCTCCAGCACATAAAGTCTGAACTTGTCAGATGCTGGGATTTTTAAACTGTGGAGAAGAAATATTCCCCAAGCTGAGCAGGATACTCACGGCATCTCAGTATTTGCCTCTTATCCTACCAGGTGCTATATGGTTTTTGTGTTTTTAAAAGCAAACAAACAAAAAGAAACCCACCACCAAAAACCCACATACCTCTCTCAGCTAGGACATGCATTTTAGTAGAAAGCTCTACCAATAGCTAACTGTCTTGTACTCCAAAACTACAAGAAACTTTTCTAAATTCAAATGATGAGTTTTATTCTGATAACAAAATAAAACAATCAACTGGTAAAGATTGCAACTATTAATAGAACAAAAAAATTTTAATGTGTTTTGGAACACCAGTTGTACTGAGTACATTCTCATAAAATTTCTGATAAATTTTCTTTACTTTTCCTCCTCTGCTGTGTGTGAACATACATCATAATATTTTAAACTTTTGTTTTATATCAGTCCCTAGTCAAAAAAGCAATTTTCCAATGCAGCCTCATTTGCACATATCCATAATTTAAGGACAAAGTGTGCATGTGTTTCTAATTACCTCCAAGGGATGTTTGATAAACCTGTGAAAATTAAGGAAAAAAACAGTCATATTGCAGTGAGAAAAATACAGCACAAAAAATAAATCACCAAATACCTTAACACTGCATTTTAGTTATCAGACAATAAGATATAGAACATTCAAGACTAGATCTTGTTAATGCTTACAAATCCAGATTAAAATAAATCTAATGTAAAGACTTTCTTTTTTCCTTTGGTGCTGCTTAGTTTTCTGGAGGAGTTTGCTTTTCAGTAAAACTTGTTTTTAATATTTGAGTTAAATAATGTAAAAGTAGGAAGAAAAAAGCTTTCAAACAAAAAATTACTTCTTTTGCTGCAGATTTCTTCAGATTACTTTCAAAATTTCCTGCAAGAGGCATTGCCAAGAGAAATTACTTTTAAAAATATAATTGTTTTAATATCGCAGAATCACAGCATGGGTGAGGCTGGAAGGGACCACAGTGGGTTTTCAGGTCAAACCTCCCAATATAATGGAGAAAAATTTTGAATAGCAAAAACTGTTTCTACAGCAAAAGGGTTAGGATCCCACCCAGATTATCTGGAGATGGGTGTACTCGGTGCTTACTGGGATCCCATGAACAGCATCAACATCTTCAGTGCACTGCTATCCCTTGGATGCACTGACCCTCCCACATATTGTTCAAAGACTGTGTACAAAGTGGTCTCTAATGAGAAACTGAAATGATACGTTCAAAACGCTGCAGAGCAGTGAAATTCAGCATTAGAACAGAACCAAAAGACTATTGCATAATGAATACAATAATACTTAAGAAAGAGCTGTTCTATTACTAGCACCAAGACTAAGATTTGGCTGCGAGTTTATTACCACAATACATTTGGGAGCAAACCATCCAGGGAGTTTTCCAGCAGCTAGTTGGCATAACTGCTTGAAATTACTCAATGGGTGTTCCCCTGTGGCATCTCAGAACAGACTACTTAGAATCACCAAGGCAATTGCTCTGTCTCTGCACTTCACTGTGAGCTGGTAAATAACTAAAGCTCATTTCATATACCAGCAACATACAGCACGAATCTCGAATTTTGCCAGCTATACTGATACTGCAATTAGTCCTCCAGCTATTTTAAATCAAAACATTTATGAAGGAGAATTACTGGAAATTAAATCCAGATACAACACCAAGAACACCAAAAAAAATATATTTTTATTAAATTTTAGATTGTACTAATCTGTTTGCTTCACTGTGGTCGATGTATTTAAAAACACATAGGGGAGAAGAAACATAAAAGCCAGTACTAACTATGTGAGAGATGTAGAATAAGCTGCTTCTATAAGCCCAAGTTCACTTTCAGAGGGATATGATATGTGCAAAGGCTCAGAGTTGATATATCATATTTTACCAGTGACAAAAGCTGGTCTGAAAGAGAATGAGGAATATGCCAGGAAGAACTAGGTAATGTATTGCATACTGTTTGAATATGCAGTTCTGGCAACATCTTTAAAGAAGACATTCCATAAAAACACACAAATAACATATGATTTTACAGTCTCAAAAAGTCCTGATAATGACCATAGCACTGCTGACTGTTACAACTGACTTTTGGCTAGATAGCATCTGTACATTGATCCCTCAGGTAAAATGTTTGCAAAGACCAAGGGAAGCAAGTATCACTGATAGCCCTCTGCCTTGCTTACAGATGAACTCCTGAAAGAAACACCTTTCCCACTGAATTCCACTTCTGTTATGGAGCCGTTCTCCTTCTCGAGCTGGTTAAATGATCATCGTGGTGAAATAAAACAGAAAAAATCCTTGAGTATGTTTGGAGACAACTTTGAAACAGAGGTAGGGGGATCTAATTTCTCTAAAAAGAGAGGGATAGTTTTAAAGGTACAGATAATAGGTGCCTACTGTTCAGACTAAGTGAATCCAGGCATGAGAACAATATATAGTCAGCAGACAAAGTTATGCACCCTGACAGAAATACCTGGTTTTGGTCCATTGATTTGACTAGCTTAGGGCAGGGGCTTTCTAGCTCATTACTTCCATCTACAGAATCAACCTGAACTTTATTTATGTTCATTTCCTTTGGGATTAAAACAGCTCCTTCACTCCATTCCCCTGTCCCTCTCCCCATATTTCCCAAATCAGAAGCACCAGTAAGATGCAAATACTACTCAAGTGTGTTTAGCTTCTTTATGTGTTTGAGCAGCATTTCATGGTCCAAGTCTAATCTGAATGTATAAATACCCTTTTTTTCTTCCCCCTCAATCTATATAAAGTGGAAACAAGAAAAACTGGACAGCACCAGAGAGCCTGAGCTGCCCTAAAACATTGCACTTCACAGTTTAGTTAAACACAGCCTAGTCTGGGTGTAAATGAAGCTGTCAGCACTTGATATCTGTGCTGTATGCGTGATGTTTACAAAACATATTCTTCCCTGGAATTACTTGGAGTCACACTCCATAGAATCCAATACAGATGACAGCAAAGTGACAGTGTGGAAATGTCAGGAAGAACACAGAGGGGGCAGAAAATGAGAAAGATTAAGTCCTGTCTGCAGCTTTTTTAATGTTAATGGAAGAAACTTTTCTACTTCAACAGGATCTTGACAGGGCCCAGAGTTCATGAGGAGGAAGTGCCTGTTCCAAGAACAGAAGCAGGAAGCATATAGATGCAAAACTGAGAGTGGGAGGAGGCAGAAGGAATAGATAAGCGAGGATGCAGAGGAGCATAAGGAGTGGCAGGTGTGATCAGTTCCCTTTTTATCAGTAGGAATCAATATGAGAATACCAAACATAGTGTGAATTTTAATGTCTGTAAAAATAACGTCATCTTCTATGAATATTCTCCTGTAAAAATAGAATGTTTTAAATGCTCTTGGAAGATGAATATGGACACTTTGGTCACTTGGATGAGACCATTACTTTTCTTACCTTTTTTTTTTTTTTTTTTAAGGTTATAGCTCATGGACCAGGAACAACTGAGAAAAGTAAAAGGAATTCGGATATCTGGATATGGCAGCTGGTATGTGGCAATTCACTCTTGTTAACTGATGAGTTCATGTTTCAGTTCAGACTAAACAGTAGTAAAGCCTTCTAGCAACAGAAACTGGAATGACTACCTTCCTTTGCATAGAAAAGATCACCAACAGGCACCACCTTTCAGCTTTAAACTGTAATGAAAAATAAGTGTAAAGTACTGCCACAATAAAAATAGCCTCTTTTTCCTCGTCGTGTATGTTGATGACAGAGATACTGGCGTCCATCCTTGCTGGGGGTTTTAATACACCCTACCTAGGCTATATCCTGTAAATATATCAGAATGCCTCCAAGCAATAAAGCAACATCACCTATTAGTTCTGCCTTAAAACATTTGTCCTCATACTGAAGTCAAATCGGAATCAAGTAGAATAAGCTAATAAAAAAGTCTGAAAACTTGTTTTTTCTAAATCACAGTCACAGGTGATCCAGATGTCCTTCATTCAACTTGCTTCTAGAATACATTTGCAACCCAAAGGAAAAACAGAGAAAAGCTCATTTGTGCTTACACAAGTCAGGCTAGCTTGAGAGGCAGACATTTCTATTAGTTACTCTTCTGTTGAAATTCACAGGGACTGTCAGATACTAATTAAAAACATAATAATCTCAAAAGACATTTGTTTACACCGCAGCTTACATCAGCCTGTGGAATCAAGACCTTGTGGCTGGAAAGAACCTGGCTCCCCTGCTTGACAAGATGATTACTAGTCCATTCCAATATGGTTGGACTCTTAGCAATTTCAGTCAGCTTCCTGCTGACTTGTGAACTACCATTCAAGACTTTTCCGATTCCTGATTTTCAGGAATCAGAAAAGCCGAATAGGAGCTTGAACTACTCCAGAAGATTCTCTCTCTAATTTCTGGAGCTGTACCAACTTGCAGGCTGTTAGGTTAGATTGGTGACCGTGTACCCCAAGAATGAGGCAACAGTCTGCTGCTTTACGATGGGGAACAATGAAACATATTTTTATTTATGGTAATAGTATTAGGCAAGATCAACTGAATATTTAGCTAGACCTCATGAAACAGAACAGATTTGAGGTGTTCTTTCAGTGGGAAAGATTTCCATACTTGCTGTGCTTTCTTTCTGCTGGGGACAGGACATTGAAAATTGAAAGCCTTCTTTCCTTTCAGGAGGGCACATCAACTGTTGCCATGGATGGTAAAACCCTGACTCTGTCTGCTGGTGACAGCCTGCTTGTCCGTGCCCAATCTATGTGAGTAGAGATGAACAGTGGTTCAGTGCATGATTTCCCAGCTTCCAGCAACATAAATTCTGTGTATTCAATCCACACCATGTTGGGCATCACTGGTGCAGAAACACAGCATCTATGAATACAGGATTTGTGATAGCCTCTGTTATTTCTCGGGGCAAAAGTGTTTTCAGGTGGAAAAACCAGACATTCATTCTAGTTCACCTCTTATGATAAAAGCTGGAGAAAGTGAAAATAAATAAATAAAAAAGGATAAGCACAACCAAGAAAATGCAGCATGCAAAAGACCATGCATAAAGATAGATGGCATATATCCACCCACTGGCACTCACAGCAGATGCTCAAAGCATCAGACCAGGCTTAATCAACATCAGTGCAGGAAGTTTTGGGGTGCAGACTGAGAATACAGCTCTGTTCCTGGAGTAGGATGCATACAGCTGTATCCTAGCCTTTACACATGTGATATACATAAAGGAAAATAGCTTCCAGAGAGAATGAAAAGGACAATATGGAGCATGGCAAAGCTGATAAAGTGCCCACCCCTCCTCTTCAATAGCAACAAGTTTCATTTGTTGGTTTGAGTGTGTGATTCTCCTCCATAACCATTGGATCATCTCTCTTTCCATTCTTCCAGGTATTGTTGGAAAAGAGCGGAAGAATGTGTTGCTCTCTGCATCGCTCAGGATCCAAAACGCAAGCAGCCTTATACATAACTCCTGTGTCAGTTAGCTTTGATGATAACCAAGTTTTAACCTACTTACCTTAATTATCTTTTACTCAGAATGCCTGGAAATTTGAATACACTAACACAATGATTACACTGAATTAAGCGGAGTCAAGCACTGTGCCCAGTTAAACCTTTTTCCCCGAGTAGTTAAAGTTTTAGCAAAACTTACAGTCAGTAATTTTTTTTAAGATCTAGTATTCTGTTTGATTTGATCTGAAAGGAAATGACAACATATCCAAGTAGCAGGATTACTTATCTAATAATACATGATACTGTCTAGAAGAAATTAGAGGCTATTCAAACCCAAGTCTCTTCCACAAGATATAGAGAAGGAGATGGGACAGATACTGTTTACTACTTAGGTAACAGTTTTTATTTCTTTGTATTAAATATTTCATTTGTTATAAATTAGTACAATGCTAGCTACACAGCCCAGCTCCCAGTAGGGAAGATTTAATTGGCAGTAGGTCACCCGTCCTCTGAGATCTTTGGCTGAAAGTTTGGTTTTTTTAAAGGCCCTGTCTACTGCACTGCTTGAGAATCTCAATGCTTTGTGAAGGAGAGGAAGGTGCATTAGTAAAGGGGGAAGCAGTACCTGCAACAACATCAGACATTACTTAGTCCACCACTGTACTTGCTACAGGTACAAGTTATTCCCAGTTTCCCAGATCCAGCAGTGCAATATCAATCAGTGATCAGCAGTACCCCACGCATGCCACGCTGGATGCTGTGTGCACACTGTCGGGAGCATAGCACTGCAATAGGACTAAACAGGAGCAGCAGAATTCTCCAGTCAAAGTAGCTTTAAGAGGTGTGTTAGGGGATAAGAGAGCAGAAAAATTATTATAATCAGTTTCTATTAACTGCTGCTTCTTTTCAAACAATGAGGTTTCTTGCAGAAATAATAAATGTCAAATTATATTTTGCTGATTTTATTCTGGGAACTCTGCAGAAGGGTTTTTATTTGGCTTGGATTTTGGTTTTATTTAATTGTCCTTCACATTGTTAACATCAGAAAACAGGTTACTTTATACCTGCAAGTATTATCAATTAAATATTTGAGAAAGCAAAAGTTACCATTTCCTGATTTTTTTTTGAAATTCTAATTAAGTACAGAAAAATATTTGTTTAATCTATCACCTACAAAGCTCATTAAACTGAGACGTCATATGTGTTTTATTCAAGTGTTCATTCTTCTCATGAAAAAGACACACATGGTTTGACTTCAATCTAGAACTTATATTTAACATCAGTAGCTTTCCTAGCAAAGCATACAGCAGCACTCTGCTACATCCTCCTAGTAACAGGGGGCCTAATTCGAAAAACTGAACCCAGTCCTTCAGGCTGTTATAGGTGTGAGCTGTCACACACATGAAAAGGAGCTGTAACATTCCCTTTGAACAAGGGAGTAATTTTTTCTGATTGCCATTGGTACTGGTGTGTTTATGTATCTGCAGAATTGACTACTCGAGTGAACATCTATGATTGAGGGATCTAGGGTACCAAAGTGTTATATTTTTAGTCCAGCAGTTGCAGGGTAATCACAGAAATATTTCCATATCTCACACTGAATGATAAGTGAGTAAAACACAGCAACATGTAGCTCAACATCCAGAATCATCAGCAGCTCATCATCCACCCAGAGGCAGTGAAAACCATGGAACTTTCAGAATAAAAATTAAGGCACCTCCAAATTAGATACCTCCCATGAAATAATGTTAAGGCCCCACTCAAACCGTACTTGTGATGCCTTTTATAACAACTTGTGCTTGAACACCTAAATTCTATCCAAGTCATATTCTAGGTGCCAGACCAGGAGCACTAAACCAGAGCTCCATCATCCTCAGTTTTGCCACAGCCCACAGTCAGAAACCAGGACTTAGTAGGTCATCAGTTAATTTCTATTGAGGAGCTGCTGTCCACTAACAACTAGGTAAGAGGTGTTAAGGCCTGAAAGTATGGCAAAGAATCAGGATCAAACTAGCATGAGAAGATTTATAAAAACAGTTAAATACCAAGAGAAAATAATTTTGTTTTCTAGTGTCTCTTTTGAGAATTGCTTCTGTTATTTTCGCGTCCAATTCCCTTCCCCTCCCACCCCCTCTCTTTCAATTCAATAGTTATTTGTAGCCAGAGCACAAATGAGAGCACCGAGTACTTGTCATTTACTCCTTCCAGTGCTTAACCACTGTGATTCAGAAACCTGCAACTTCTCTTTTCCTGGGTTTTCAAATAGTTCCAGAGGGCTTCTGGGCAGTCAGTGAATCTTTCTCAGGTGCTTTATTCTTCCTCCATATTATATATGTTCTAAACTGCCCCAACCATGGTACATTTATAATTAGATACACCTATGCTCCTCTGTTCGCAAGGAAATTGGCCACATGCAAGTCTGGAGTCCTCTTAGGTGCTCTTTCTGTGTATGTGCAGTCAGCTCAGCAGATACTTCAGTTGTTGGGGTCAAGGTCTGGAGACTCCAGTGCTAATATTGCCTCATAAAGAAGGATTTCAGGCTAAGGTCAGTGGCAAAGGCTTAGTTAGGCCTCTGTTGTTTGCAGAGTGCCCTGATGCACTCCTCTTGACATTGTGCTTGTTCGTGCATGTCCATGAAACACACCTGACAAAACTGTGTTCTACAGAGCCACAGAATCATTGAGGTTCAAAAAGTTGTCCAAGATCATCAGATCCAACCTTTGATGGAACACTGGCTTGTCAACTAGACCATGGCACTAAGTGCCACATCCAGTCATTTCTTGAACACCTCCAGGGATGGTGACTCCACCACCTGGCCGGGCAGCCCATTCCAATGCTTAACAAGGCCTTCTGTGAAGAAATTTGTCCTGATGTCCAACCTGATTCTCCCCTAGAACAACTTGAGGCCATTTCCTCTCACGCTGGTTGCATGGGAGAAGAGGCCTATCCCCACCTCACTACAACCTCCCTTCAGGCAGTTGTGGAGCACAATAAGGTCTCCCTGAGACCTTCTTTTCTCCAGGCTAAACACCCCCAAGCCACTCATATGCCTTACACACGATGGACTTCATATGATTTACACATACACATGACTGCTTTTCTTTACAGCTCTTTCTATACAAGGTACTCCTGCCCCCTGACTTGGATACTCATTTGCTATCTGAATCATGCAGATATTGGGACACCTGATGCTTAGCAAACTTGATACATTTTGGCAGGATTGTGCTAACCTTATTAGCACAGTGTTGCACAGACAGGATGTCTACTGCTTGATGCTTCTGCAAGACTCAAAAGTAAAACCTTTATACAAATGAATATTCTAAGCAGTATTACAATAAAACCTACACAGATACAAAGCCATACCTGCACAATTCTTTGTCAATTATTACCTTTAAACACATGCAGCACCGTCCAGAATCACAGGTTTGAGCTGACTTGGAAGCTTAGAAATGTACATAAAGGAGTTTGAGTCCACCTACAAGCATCCAGAGAGTTATTCCAAGGCAGAATCTCACCTATCCTAGAAGTCAGCAGTTTCCCCTTTAACTTCAGATGGGAAAAGGTGATGCAGCCCAATCCTGCCAGCTGTTGATGAAAGCAGCAGAGCACCTTTAGAATGTTTAATCCCAATGAGATCTCTGGTAAGCTTTGTAAAGAGAAAGCTAAACCACTCTTTTTTAGCTATAGATATATTTTGATTTCTATTTATAGCATTTAAGTCATGTAAAGAGTAATACAAGCATTATTATAGTACTTCACATTGAGCAAGCAACTCACAGTCAGTCTTTCATGTAAATTAGAAATATAGATCAAAATATTTAAAGTAATTAGTGTCTCCTATTGCCACTAGGCAAGTCAGGCTTGATCTCATAGGGTACTCATGTTCTCATTTTGAACTATGCTGACTTACATGAATGATGGAAATAAAGTGGTATGTCTCACCGTATTCCTCCTTATTATGGTTTCAAATTCCAAAACTTAAAATAGTTGATTAGCAAGGTTACATGATTAATGATACATGGTTACCATCATCACCCATTTAAAACATAGTATTGCTTGAAGTAACATCAAAATTAAATAATCCTGGTACAGCAAATAAAGTTTCAGCCTTCACCAGCCCTTTCTATAATCTTGAAAGAAGACCTAAAAAAAACAAGTTCATGCAAAACGTGTATGTTTACGGTTATGAGGGAGCCACAAGACAAAAGAGCAACCCACACAGATAATGTAGTGAACACATCCGAGATCGACAGAAGAGCCCAAGATTGTCTGATTAAAAAACACAAAACCAAAAAAA
>VZTI01002062.1:898457-917286 GCA_013397865.1 Struthidea cinerea
AAAAAAAAAGGTCTGTGAACTCACTTCTTTTTCATTCCATTATTTTTAAATTCAACTTAAAATTAGCTTGTTTATCATCAAAAAGCCAAAAAACACAAACCACGAAAGTTAGTCATTCATATTTTCTATTATTTCACCCTGTTCTCACAAAGATCACAATTTTTGAAGCAGACTCTACAGCAGACAAAAGGAAAGCATGCAAATTCCAGGAATATTTCCTATATTGGTATTCCTAAAAGCCTTATATACAAAAGTCTTTTTATAAAAAAAAAAAAAATCTGAAAAATCTTTGGGGACACTAGGAGCTGAAAAGAGACCAATTCACTGTGTTGCTTTCTCAAACAGCAGAAAAACACTATCAGAATCTGACATTGATTTATCTGGTTTGAAGTGGGGTTAGGAAACATATGCTAGAACAAACAAGTATCAGCTGTCGTGCCTGTGCTTCGAAGACATGCAAACCCCTTTCACTCCAGTTTCGGATGTGTTTACGGAAACCAAAGACATAATTTATCTGCCATAAGGTGTTCACTGAGGAGGTTCATGCTGTGAGGATTTCCATGGCAACTACTTAAAGAGACATAAGTATTCATTTTTGAAATTGAGAGCCCGGGGACATGATTAGCTATGGTAATAATGCCACATAAACCACCTAAACAGAGATCTTTTGTTCAGGGCCAAGTAAAGTAACTTCTCTTTTCCTGTGTGAAAACCAGTTTTCCTAAATTAAAAAAAAACAAACAAACAAAACAACCCTAAACAAAACACTTATGTCTTCTATCAAATTTTTTACAAGAAACAATAATGCACTTACATATGCACACATAGCTAAAATAATTACTTCCTTATATTACCTAGTGTGCAATACATCAGGTAGTCCATAAAAAGTGTACATGGAGATTATACAGTATCAACCCAAAGAGGCACAAAACTAGATTTTATAGAACTTTTCCAAATCTATTGAGATTCATTTGCAAAGAAATTCCAAAGAGACAACAAGCACTCAACGGTCATTAAAAGATTTAAAAGTACTCACCAGTAGAACAAATAAATAACAATAAATTGAAGCTTTGTCGTGATATAGCAGAAAAAAGGAGAACCTACATTAATAAGCATTACTCCAAAGTGAAGAAGAAAAAAACCAGTGGCACCTACCTTAGCAAACAGAGAACTGGAGCAGCCAGATCCTGTATACCTGTTTCCCTGCTCTCCAGCTGCAGCCTTGATTTTACCAGGCGCAAATCAGGGACAGGAATTAAGCACCTGCATCCAATCGCAACCTGCAGACCCGTTAAAGATCACAACCAGAAATCATAGATGCAATCCAAGGTTAATTTATAATGGGATGGGGCTAATAGGGAACAAGTCCCAAAACCACTTGGTCCCAACTAAGTCTTCTCAGCTGTGGTCTTTATGGTGATTGCTTGATCCAGCTGAATGTATACATCTCACAGAGACTATGGTAGATACCTTTATTCATCACTTAAGGTCATAATTTAAAAGCTCTTCTTCTTCAATACAGTGAAGTTGACATAGAGCATTAAAGACAGCTTGAAAACTACACTTTATGTGATCATCTGAAAGAGAGGATTTTATATCAACTCAAGTAAAACTCCACGGAACACCTAGTTTTTATATTCTCTTTAATTCTCATCTATTTCAGATCTCCATTAAAACTGCATAACATTAATTTATTCAGGAAAGCTTAATAGTCTCCTGTTGGAAGTTTTGTCCATTAGGGTGATATTACTGTCACTTTGTGCAAGGCCTGAACAGATGTCTTTTTTTCCTATAAGAGCTATTATTCAAAGCTATGCTCGCAGAGGCAGTTTCTTACAATAAAAATGCCTGGAAATAAATGTTCCCTGTGATACAGCATCTCATCTTCTTATCTTCTGACTGGCCAAACAATGACAAAACCATATTGTTCATTTTAAAGGACATTTAAGGACTCATTAATGAAAGACATAATGGTGGTGGAGAAATGTGTCAAGGAAGAGCAGTGAGTCAGACTCTCAGCAGCTACATCAGCTGGAGGAAGCCACTCAGAACCAGGCTCCACATGAACTCCCTTTACAATTCTACTCTGCCTATTTTTAGCACTGAAAAATACTTTTACTCTCTTGGGCAAAAGGCAGATGGCAAGATTTAAAGGGATTTAAAACCTTAAGCTAAACTGTCTCGGGATTACAGCAATAGGCAGCAAAACCTTTGCCCTTCAAATGGGATGAAGAAAAGGATGAGCTGAGCCATAGAAGAGCAAAAGCAGAGTTAATGCACAAATTCCTATACCTGCTGATCAGCCTGCAAGCAGGGACTGGGCATGAAAACCACTCCACTGCCAGAGCTGAGTGGGGAGGGGATACTTAGTGTCCCCTTCATCTATCGCTGCCTCTCAACCTGGGCACTGGAGAATGGCGCGGCCTCCTTGTCTTTGTTCCACCTGAGTTCAATGAGTGCTTTTCTTGAGCAGGAGTGAAAATATTGAGTTCCTTAAAATGCTCTGTGTAGGCTTTTTTTACTGCATTCACTGTCACATGGCACATGGAGAAGACAGCGGGGTCCCTTGTGGCTTGGATAGACAGTGCTCCTGCTGCATGCTCAGAGGAGTTTTTCTTTAGGATTCCCTGTTCTCCAGGAAAAAGCTAACCCTCTCACTTCTTAGGCTTATGCTGCTGCTGGAGACCAGGAGGGAAAAGCTGCACAGAAGGCAAATCCCACTATACTTGAGTCATCACTAAAGCAAATACTCTGCAATGTAAGGCGCCCATGATCAGCAAGGCACTGTAAAAACTTAGATTGTGGCAATCTGTTTCCCTGAGGCTTGTAGGCTAAACAACAAGCTAGAGAAAGGGAGCTACACAACAAGCAGGGAAAGGTATCTGACAAAAGCCTCGTTAGCCCTCCATTTCCTTCACCCACAGCATATGTTTGTTTTCCTCCTAGCAGCATTTCTGCAGGTCTGTATGCTCAGTACTTATCCTAAGTATCCAGCAATGAGAAACAAAGGCTGCATAGCCCTCTGAGTTAAAGAGTTATTGTGTTAAAACTTGGCTTTTCTAATCACTTTGATGTGAAAATTCAGGTGCCTGACTGAGAAAAAGACATCTAGAGTAGAACGGAGATGACTAAGAGAAAGATTCCTGCCACTTAATTGCTTTTGTACCAAAATATTACCTCTTGATGTGTAAACATCAAATTAGCAATATTCTCAGGGCAAGCAGTAATATAGCAATCAAGCAGCTCCTTCCGGCTATATGGCAACAGCTCTGTGCTTTCCAGTCCTACTACATTTTCCTCAATATTTGTCACATTGCACATTGAGTGTACTTAAAACTACCCCAATGCTGTAGACTATGAAATTCCAATTATTCTATCCCTTTGTGCTAACGCCATAACTTTGAAGATTATCAGCACTTCTGTTTCCATTTTGTAGAGAGAACCCTATGCCAGAGCTGGCAGCAACAACATGGGAAGTCAGTAAGCCAAAATGATACTTGAAGACCTGTGTTTATACACTGATGGCTCTCCCATATTGCACTGGAATATGCAATTGAAATTCAGCATTATCCAGACCAGGTTCAAAATAATCCTAGTATTTCTTAGCATTAAAAAAAAAAAACAACCACTTTTAGATGAAGCAATTTTCTTTTTACACCCGTATTTCCACTTTAATCAGATCAGTTTCTGCAATATTACTGTCCTGTCACTACTTGGCACATTAATATTCTTCATAATCTGAGTAAGTGCTTTATCAGCACCTTAGACATTGTCTGGGGATCTTAATTCCCACTGCAAAGAGGAAACTACTCACACTTCAGAACATGTGAGCATGGCACAAGTTCATTGAGTAAATTGTCTTGGATTACTCTATGATTCAGGATGTGTCTCTGCTGCTGAACAGGCAAGGGCTGGAAGTGAGACTGAGAGCAGTTTCCAATCTCAGCCCATAGCTCTGTCCTCAGGTGCTCCAGTTATTGCGCTTCAAAATTAGGGAGTACTTTGAGGGAAGATCGCTCCCAAGGACCACTTCCTGCAGGATGCATGAGGTTTTGTCTCCCTCCAGCCTTTGCCATCCTCTGGCATTACCCCACCATGGATTACATTCTCCATCACTCCTGGCATACCCTCCCACCACATTCCAGACCATAAAACATGTGGTACAAGCTCCTCAAGTGCACTGTGTCCTCTCAAGACAAACACTGTCTTTTTGGAACTTTGCATTTAGACCATCTTGTTTTCAATTCAAAACAAGCTTGAAGTATTATCCACAGCTCATTTCCTATTTCCCCCAGAAGCACAGATCTACACATTTATCCACTTTCTGTGGTGTATAAATTTACCTCACTGTGCAAATACGCATAGCAATGTTTGAATGCATATTTACAACGAAAATATTGCATCGGGGAACACAAGGGATGTGTTACTCTCTGCTCTCTGAGTTCAGTCAGCAAAATCTCCTCAATGGATGTCAACAGTCAGTCACAACTTTCAGCTGTAAATATAGGAGCAGGATCTGACAGCCATACAAATTACATCTGTTCCACTGCAACCATCTGTAATTCAATCTGGGAAATATTAATTAAGTTTATCTGACATGATTTTTCCTCCATCATCAGCTCATCATGCTTATTGCTTCTTGGTCTGTTACCATTACACACCAGATTTTTACTCTCCTTAATATTTATCCCTTTACTTTAGGAGAGATTGAGTTAGATTTATCGGACAACACTTTTAGAGATCAATACCACATTACCTTCTCTTTAATCATTCTATACGTATAATCTGTTTGCTATATGGCTCTCCATGGTCTGGCCTTTCTTTGCACTGCTAACCTACCATGATGTGTTTAGGTTTCACAGCACATTTCAGTGTTATAACTCCCTACACACTCAGAGATTAGCAGGTCAAGCAACATCTTGCTTTTTATGCCAATTTCTTTGTTTCATTTTATTATCCTGTGTTCTCAGGCCTTACTCTGAAGTCAGGACACATTTCATTTTTCCCAACGATGACAAGGGCAAGAGTACTTCTCTCCCCTCACCTCCCTTCTTTGAGAAAAGCTAGACATGCACAATCCCAAATATTCCAGTATCCTATAAGTCAGGCTTAGAATTCGACACTGTATTAATACATTTGTAGAAAGCTCTGAAAGCAGTAGAGTGAACTTCAGTGGGGACAACAGGACGACCAGGAACGCACGAATCCACCGCATAAAAATGTGGGCAACAACTTGCTCTGCAAATGTTCTGCTGGAAAACACTTGGAGGTTATTGTAGATCGCAAGACGCACATGGATCACCAGCACGACGTTAGAAAGGAAAGAACAGACTGTACAGGGATGCACAAACAAGTCCTGAAGGAATTCCTTTCAGTCCATGGGAGACTCACACGGCTGCAGGGAAATACTTGCTTCCAGCTGTAGGTACCACATCTGAGGAGGGAGGGGGAAATACACCTCCCTACCTCTGCCAAACAGCCACCCAGTCAGTCTAGGTTTTTTTATTAAAATGCAACATCTGAATACTTTTTCCACAAAGATGGAAGAGATTCTGGTTCAGAATCTATGAGTCTTCATATAAAGCAAAGCACCTCCCAAAAATTCCCACTATGTCTATGTCAGTTTTGGGAGAAAAAAATTAATTAAACACAGGCTAAGTATCCACGTGAATGTTGGTCTTAAATACAGCTGTCAAAATCACAATGTTTTTGATAAATAAAGCAGTCTCTCTGTATTAGATGCTTATTCTTTTTGTCCTTCTTCAAATGAGACTTCAAATTAGAAAGGCTTGACCTACTCGTTCCCTGATACAGTTACCAAGGAAGTCATAACAGACAAGAAGAGAGCTGTTTCTACCCAACATTTCCAAGCAAAAATCAAGAATCATAAATTAAAATTACCTCAAAGTGTCCAAAGCACCACCGGTGTTAATGTTGAATTCTAATAAAATCTCTGTAAAAGTTTTGTATTTCTGGTACTGCAGCTCAAAAGGACATAAATTACTGTTTCATTCACAGAGGGACATTTAGCCTTCTTTTTAAATTAATTCTAAAACTTTGTAAAATCTAGACAAGACTCTGCACATTTGGCCACTGCTCTGCAAATATTAAGGGTGCCTAGTTTCTAAAATATTTTTAGGCATGTCAGTTTAACATACAGCAAGATGTAAATTGTCCAGTTTCGGCCTAACTATTTGGTCCAACTTTTTGTTAATTAAATCTAAAGTAATGTCAGGTAAAGCTAGGGAAATTGAACTAATTTCAGCAGCAGGAAGTTGTATCAGAATACATTTCCTAAATGAAGGACACATTTACAAGATTTTGTTTTATATGATACAGTAGCTATAATCTCAGAAGGAACCAGTTGCCTTCTGCAAAAATTTGCGAATGTGACTCTTAACAGACAATATTCCTACTTTCAGATACTAAAAATCCTAATGAAAAAACTGATTTTAAAATCCTATTTTGAAAAAATTATGTTCCCTTTTCACTCATCTACTTTGAGGTTTAACCCATCATATTTACAAAATTTACAGAGTTATCACAAGAGCTAGAGACATCTAGGAAGCAGGAAATATGCTGGAATTTATTCCTCCCTTCCTCCCTGTCTGGCTGCCAAGTATTACGTGACTGAAGATGAGCTGGCAATCCTATCAGAATTAAAATGACAAACGGAGTTCTAGGGTTCAAAACCATGGTTGAGCTAAGCTGTTCCTCCTTCCCTTTCCCCATGTTTATAACAGCATTTATTCCCTCATACTGAGTAGCAAAGGTGAAGAAATGAGGCAATTTCCCCTTCTTCTACTCATCTGCGTGGCTTCTTGCTGAACTACCTGCCTGCTGCTCAGTACACGAAGCATGTGAATCCCATTTTGACATGACATGAGCTGCTACCTCGGCTTTTTTGATGGAAAGAAGAGATTTTAAAATTGCACTGAGGAGGGATGATTACAGAAGGCACTCTTTCTAACTGCTGCCAGCTTTGCAGGAATTGGCTTAGTAAAAGAAAGAGAAGTGCCTGAAACATTTCATCGTTGAGCCCTCCTGCCTTTTCCTTGTCAGTAATTAGCATGAGTAGCAGAATGTGTGCACTTCCTCAATGGAAGTAATTACTATGTAGAGCTCCAGAAGTTTTCAAACCAAAGTTTTAAAGACATCTAAATGACATACACCTTCTGCAGGATTTCTAGAGGGACATTTTTTCCCTCTCTCCTTCAAAAAAAAAAAAAAAAAAAAATTGTAATCATATTTTTTTTACCACAGAGATAAAAGACAGCATAAAAGTGACTAGGCATGCTCCAAGGCTGAATCAAAATTTTCCTGTACTGTCATGATGAACTATCAGAGAAACAACAGATATCCAGCCCTGCTGTCCAGATCTTAAAGCAATTTTTCTGCCATTGATGAGTTAGGCTTTCCAAGCCAAATTTACTCCTTTCTGTCTTTCACAGATGAGCTTTTGTCTTCAGGCAGGAAAAGTCTTCCAGGCAGACTCTGGAAGGAAGAAAATAAGAAATTTGTAAGGAGGAAAGAAACACCTCTAAATTTAGGTAGAACTCTCCCATTCCTGCCATCCTCACCCTGCCTTCTCCCAGTTAAATACAATGACTCTGCCTCCTCTTGACAAGACCTGCTTCTTCAAGACGCACACACATTCTTCAGTCTCAGGCAGAAGAGACCACTGAGGTCGTTGTGAGGCAGATGTTGCCTTTCAGAGGACTGTTGAAGACAGTGAAATGCACCCAACAGTCCTGTCCTCATGCTTGTCACTTATTTGTGAGAGGAGACCAGAAACATTTTCAGTGGAAATAGTTCATGGTATTCAAGGCTGGACAGAAGAAAAAGAACAAGCACAGACCGAAAATAATGTGTGAAGGAGGGAATTAAAAAAGACAAAAGTGATGAAGAAAGAGGGACAAAAAAACTCACTGCAAATAATTACATCTGCAGGAAAAGAGGCTTTTCTACTGGTTCCTACAAGGGCAAAAGGCATAACACTGAAGAGAGCAATTATTACTGGTAAATATGGAAGAATGTCACACTGCCATAACTATGAATAGATGTTCCCTCTCCAGGAACTGGAAAAGTGCAGCTAGATATTTAAGAGAGATGCAAGTTCCAAGCCCCAGACAGTAGCGTGGGAGGCCCCAGTGCCAGCCCAGCAGGTAAGTGACAGCGCTATTCTGGAAACCATGTTCAGCATGTGCCCAAATTAACAGCACCACAGAGAACACATTTCCTCTACAGTCTTCTAGGGACGTTTCAGGGACAGATGACAACACAATACCAAAATGAAGCCAAATATATCTTATTTTAAATAAGATAGACTATTTTAAAATAGCTGGAGACTGAAGAGTCTCCTTAAAGCCATAGAAATATTTCAAGACCATGTGCCAGAGAAACATGCTAATAAATTCAAAACTTCACCTGTCACTCAGGATCACAGATTTGGTTGATGGAGAACTTTGTGTTTTGTGTTCAGCAAGGAATGGTAAAGCAAGAGAGCTTGTGACTCAGCCTTGAGGGCACTGGGATGCATTTTGCCCCCAGAGTATTTGTGCTACATGCTGAAAGAGAGCCTCAGATACAAGGTCTATCGATATTGTCATTGGACACAACTCACTGATTTCATCTTGCTGGTGGTTTCTATCGCAATAAACAAATTAAAACAGTTTTTGAAAAGGACCAGAAGAAGCTAGGTACTTCATTCCCATTGAAGTCTTTGGGGGAAGTATCTAAGTATCAGTGAGAAAAGATCAGATTAAAAGGATCGAGACTTTTCCTGTATTTGTAAGTGGGAGCAGTTTTTAGGGTAAGCTATTGTTGAACAGTTTGTGGGTCTGGGTCTTCTGGCTTCAGGTACAATTAATTTATAAATATAATTTGAGACATAGGCCAGTTGCAAAATTACTCATCTGCCTCCTCATGGATGACCAGGCAAATTATGGTTTTATTTTACTCTCCGTAATTAAATTGGTTAACTGAGTGACTCATACTTTCTACAGAAAATTTTATCATACTAATTTGCTACTAAAATATTTCCCTCCCATTCCTCTTCAAAGAGTTTGACATGGCTGGACTTGGTGGATCCTTTACCTTTTTGTTCAATTCGTGGAAAAAGGTACATGGATCAGATCTCCTGTTCAATCACCCAGCACTTTCTATTGACATTTCCCAGGTAACATCAACAACTACAGGAATTCTTAGCCTTTCTGTACCTCTGTGTAATGCTAAACTGAGCACAAACTCTGGAAATGTCTCCTTGCCTCCATTTTCTGGAAGGGGCTCATTCCATTAATCACGCAGACAGATGGGCTCACATTTTGTACTATTATCCTACATGACACTGCTTTCTTTAGCTTTCATAGCAAGACATCCATTATTGCTAATGTTTGGAGCATAGCAGGTATGCTGGACTTGTGCGGCATCCAAGTGTCTCCTTGAAAAATAGTGTGGTCCTGAAAGAATCTCTATCTGTTCTACGAGTGCCTTCCCTGAGATCCTTCCAGCCTTTTCCTTCCTGCTTATGTCTGGAAAGAAATTAAATTAAGGTTGTGATTATCTGGCCACATCATTTCTGAAAAAGATTCTGCCTGAAAGCGCTGTATGTTTGCAGCCCTTATTAGCATGTGCTGCATTAAATGTGTGTGTAGCCTCAACCCTGTGTCTCAGTCAACCCACTTGACCAAGTTTTGCTGCCTCAGAAGGTGACATTTAACTTCCACTGGAGAATCTGAGGGATCCAAAGGTGTAATATGCAGGTACAATTTAGGGCAGGTAATACAGAAGCTTGATTAACTATGAACACTGGGACAGCATATTTCTCTGCTCCCCAGTTCTCAGTGTTGGCAAAGCCAGGTATCCATCCCTGGGAGGGATGAACTCTGTGAGTCATTTGCTAACTGTCATGTTTCTGAGGAGTCAAAGAGTAAATAACACGAGCATATGGAGACGTGTCTCTTGGTGGAGCCTACAGGAGTGGCACACGCAGTTCTAGCTTAGCTCAGAAGTGAGGAGCTGCAAACAATCACAAACTGTTAGCTTTTAGTTGAAATTAATATTTTTTAAGTCAAAGTTGCTTCTTAGCCAGCCCTCTCAATCTTAAATATTAATATTTTTACCACCACACTCCTTCCACTCCCAGAATCATAGACTACAGATTGTCTCAGTTTGGGGGGCATATTTGTAGGTGTTGGAAGTTACTGTTCTGGATTCCAAGCACACAGAAGCCATTCCTTCAGCAAGAACTACTACCAAGGGACTGTATCCTGCCATGCAACATGCTGCAGGGGATTTCCTATGCTGCTCTTCAAAGACACACTGTCCTTCCTGAATGGGCAAAGAGTTGCCTCCTAAGTGGGCAAAACCAGCTGAGAGGAGATAAGATTATTCCACGGATAAGATTGCCAAACTTGCAGAAAACTGGCTGTGAAAACAAAGAGATATCAGAAAAACTCAGGGACCTTGAGAGCAGGATATTAAAAATCAACCTTCAGACTTAGCTACGATGCATGAGTTTTACAGTACCCCGTAAAAGATGTTCTTCATTTCAATGAGAAGTTTATAGGAAGAGATCATATCATTTAATAGAGCAACACAGATAAACTCTGTGTACTCTTCAAACTCACAACTCAAGGTAGTGATTTCCTGTCCTCAGACTAAATGCAGGGTCCTTCTCTCAGTTCCTTCTGTCCCCATTCCATTTGATTAGTTGTGCACACAAACTACCAGCTATGCCAGGCACAGCTCCTAGCTGGTGTCCGTGCTATCAGCCTGTGACCCGGAATGATTTTATTGGGAGCCACAGCGGAGGCCATGCTGGCATGCCATTGCTCCTAATGGCACATCAGAGCAGAGCACACCATAACAGAGCCCCGTGCAAGAGGAGAGGCCAGCTTTCCTGTCAGAGGAAATCCCAGCTAGCTGATCACAGGAGGGCAGCAGCCTGTGACATCCTTCACAGCACTGATATCACACAAACGACAGGGAGATGAGGATCCTCAGCACCATCTGTTTTGACCGACTGTTCCACTCTTGTGCGCTGAATTGCAAATGCAGACAGAGCCCAAGGGAACTAATTAGTCCCCTCCAGAAGAGAGCTGGGGAGTGAATTAACATACCCACAAGTGTGTACAATCAGAGAACCAGCAACCCGGTCAGGAAGCTGTGTTATATGACAGCAGAGATACACCCTTCATCATCTCTTTTTGCAATGATATCCACCAGTGATATTCCCCTAAGGAAACAGCAACTTACAGCTGTTTGTAACACCAAGGTTGCTTAAAAGAACAGATGCTATACTACATTCTCTTTTTCTTTCTTACCTACCCCTCCTGTGTCAATAAAAGAGAGAAAAATTTAGTCAGATCTCTGACTGCTATGAGTGGGATACAAAAGCACAAATAACAAGCAGCAGGACACAGGGAAACGACCTCAAGTTGTGCTAGGGAAGGTTGAGGTGGGATATTATGAGAAATTTGTTCACTGTAAGGATCGACAACACTAGAACAGGCTGCCCAGGGAAGTGGTTGAGTCAGCATATGTGGGGTATTTAAAAGCTAGGTAGATGTGGCGCTTTGAGACATCCTTTAGTGGGGAACTTGGCAGTGTTGGGTTAATTGTTGGACTCAATCTTTTCAAGCCTAAATAATTCTGTGACTGTAAGTGATAAGCAGTGAAGGATGAGCAAAGCATTAAAGATGTGGGATTTCTTAGGAAAAAAATGTTACAAGTTGGAAAAGCAGTTTTACTTAGCTCCTTCCATGAGAAGAACATTTAAACTCTTCTGTTGACTGAATTTGTAAATTGGAAGCAAAATACCCAGTAAAAATTGTGACTGAACCCAAGCGTGGTGGGAGCTGAAGAACTAGGAACCATCAAGCAAGTTCCACGAGTCCCCATTGTGTTGCAAATGGAAGTCTGGTGAACAAGGCTGTGAAGAAGAAATTACTAATCCCAAATGCAATTCACATCATTTTATTTAATGTGGCAAGATACCAGTGCATAATCAAAACAGTCTGGGCCCCTGTGCATTTTTGTTGCCTGTCCATCTGATGGACAGGTCCAAGAAGAAAGGTCCAAGAACACCTTCCCTACAAGGTTTGTCTCCCCTGGATCTTCAGATAATCATGCTTACAACAGCAATGCAACTGTCTCTGTCTTACAGCTGCTGTTATAAGCAAAAAAAGGAGTTGTGTATTAATATTTTTACTACTCTGGATTGATGGATTGACCCAGATTAACTTCTACATTTTCCCTACTGATTAAAGGGTTTGACTACTTTATATCCATGTGGTTGTTGTTTTCACTACTATACCAAAGTTTCATTTACAACACACAGACTAAGCTAATTTCTAGAGAGTTAACACCACTAATTTGTTTCTTATATTTCTGCCATTTAGAGTCCATAAGAGCACTCCTTCTCTAGCAAAACACTGTATCTGTCTCCCCCAAGTCTCATTTTATTTGGTTTATTGTCTGATAAACATGACAGACATTTACCATACCCTTACATTTTTGAAATACTTATCTTTTTAGAAAGAGGAGACTGTAATCCACAAGCTGTAAAAGCTTGCTGCACACTGAATATGAAGACCTTTGGGAGATAAATTACAATAATGAATAACCCTCAATGTAAACACATAACCCCCCCACTAATAAGAGCTGTAAATTATATTGAAGTATGAACTGAATTAGTTATGTATAATTATCACACATATGACAGGCAGAGACAGCCTTGTCATGTGTTCTTAGAAAAGAGAGGTAATTTCTACTCCCTCTTAGGCCAAAGAGAGTATTGGCTTCTGAATCTGATGTGTTTCCAAGGCTAAGGGATTTATTTTTTACCTACCAGGCATTGAAAGTCTTTTTTAGATTTAGCCCTACTTCTTGATGAAATCCAATCTCACAAACACAAGCTTACTGAGAGGGAAGTTAACTAAACAAGTAGATACCTGGAAGCCTCTGTTTGATAGATACATCAAGTTATTTTATAATCCTGAATTATTTCATGAAATTTGAGGAGAAGTGAGAAGGAGAAGTTTGTCTCCGCAGAATGGCAGGCATTCTTGTGAACTATTTACACCAAATTTTGAGCAAAATTAGTGGGAGTTAAAGACTCCCTTCAGCTCCCAGAAAAGCTCAGCATCTTGCAGTAAACCGTAAATGAGCAAGAGGATAAAATATCTTCCTTACACTGTATTTCAGTGCTTTTAGAACAGTTAAATATAGGCATACTGGCTTGATAGAATAAGAAATGCATGTTACCCCTGCCAGTGGTATGAAGACTGTCAGTTTGGCAGCTTCCAAGGGTATAATTTTGCACATGAACTTTTATCAAGAAAGTTTCCTATTCTAGATCAACAGTGGAAACAGTACACATGTAGTCACCAGCATCTCTGTACTTTCTTCTCTGTGTGACTCATCTCTCAAAATAGAAGATATTTTATGCCTCTGAGATCCTTGGGCTTTCTACTCAGAATTTTCAGCTTGCGTGTCAAATGCAATTAGTGTCAAACATATGATGGCTGTTTCTGAGACCACGAAGGTCAAGGCAACTGATCACTACTTTTAGCCAATTGTTTTCACTGGGATTGTTGGGCCTTTTACATCTTTCCTGAGCAGATAAAGCTATTGCCAGTTTGTGTAACACAGGGATGGTCAGGACCCTCAGTAAGGTAGCACAGTTTATAGGGCACCTGTTTAGAAATAGATGCGAAGGCACGACCATAGCAATCAACAATTTCCAAATCTGGGGCCCTAATTTTCCTCTCTGTCTTTGCACGAGTCATAGATCATCCCACTCTGGAGCTGAGGATTTATTTATTCTTGTAAGGTACTACACGTGATAGACATTAGTATATGAAAAAGAGAAATCATGTAGGAAAAAAAGGATTGCAAGAAAGTGCACAGATTTTCCATCCATTGCCTTATTGTCATGGTTTAACCCCAGCCAGCAATTAAGCACCACTCAGAAGCTTGCTCACTTCCTCCTGGCGGAATGGGGAAGAGAATGGGAAAAGTGAGAAAACCCACAGGCCGAAATAAAGACAATTTAATAGGTAAAGAAGATGAAGACAGTTTAATAGGTAAAGCAAAGCCCCATGTGCAAGCAAAGCAAAACAAGGAATTAATTAATTCACCCCTTCCCTTGGGCAGGCAGCTGTTCAGCCATCTCCAGGAAAGCAGGGCTCCATCATGTACAGTGGTTACTTGGGAAGACAAAACGCCACCGCTCAAAACATCCCCCTTTCCTTCTTCTTCCCCCAGATTTATATGCTCATGGTGTGGGATATCCCTTGGGTCAGTCGGGATCAGCTGTCCTGGTTGTGTCCCCTCCCAGCCCCATCTCTGGTGGGGTGAGGAGCAGGAATGGCTCTGTAAGTAATGAAAACATCCCTGTGTTATCAACACTGTCTTTGGCACAAATCCAAAGCACAGCTCCATCCTGGCCACTGTGAAGAACATTAACTCTATCCCAGTCAAATCCAGCAGGTATATATTTAAATTATCATCAATATCCACCCATTATTCAGTGTCTTCAGCTCCTCGGACAAACCAGGGTTGGAGGATGTTGGTTTTCAAGAGGTCAAATTCTTAAGATTTTTTCCCACATAATTACCCTCAAACTAAAATTTCATTTTAAAAGCCTACAAGTATTGAACTGTTTATTTTTCATTTCTGCTGATTAAAGTATGATCTCATATTTTAGTCTGCCTCTTTCATACCCTTAATAAACTCATGCCCTGTGGTGCCAGTGACTTTTACAAATCAACTTCTCAACTACCCATCAATCTTTACACAGAGCATTAATGTTTTATTGTTCTTGTTCTGCTAGTAATGATTTTTCACTTCCTCTGCTGATTTTTTTTATCAAAAGTAATTTACAGCACTCTTCATCAAGATGAGCCTTTGCCAATTCTAAATACATCATACATGTGTTCTCTGCCACTTGGTCAAATCAGAAATTTGACTTATATGCTTTGCTCGTTTTAAATCAAGCCATATTAGGGAATAAATAAAAAGGTCCTATAGGAATTTCCTTAACCATTTATATATGAAGAATAATATTATTTAAGTCCCCTAAAATTCTGGGGTTTTATCTGCAAAATGTTTTAGTAGTTTTTTTTTTTTTTTATGTATAAAAGACATTTTATACATTTTTTATGTATGAAGGAGCCTTTTAAAATATCTGTAATTCTATGATCTGAAGTCTTTAAAAAAAAACAAACAAAACAGGTTTCTTAGTGCATCCATAGGATTTGTCACTATAAAACAGTCACTTTGGAAATTACTGAGTTGATTATTAATAACTGAAAAGCTGTTTAGAATCCATATGGATCAACACAAACCCTTACCTGTCATTTCAGTTATTATCTACTCTACAAGAAGCAGTTCTGAAGTTCTCCGAGACCTCGCTTAACAAGTGATCAAACTTTTTTTTTTCTTTGCCAAACATTTACAAATAACTTTATATATACATATATATAGTTGAAAGCATATCTATCACCTTCAATTCCTTGCTGTGCAATAGAGGTGAGACTATTTCCTTTCTGACACAATAGCTTGTGTCTAATAAGATCCTTGGATAGCTTTTTACTATCGGTATTGTATAATATTGTTTGGTCAGGAATGACAGTAAAATTATAAAAATAATACCTATTAGATCTTTCCAGCAATAATTTATAACCATTTGCTAAATGCTCAGAGAATAATTTATGTCTTTTTTTTACATTACAGCAACCAAAAAGTCATCTGGTTACATCCACCTGTGAATCTGAATGTGCTTTACAACATTTTTGATGCTTAAACATCCAATCAGTGTTCGTTAACTTTATTAAACTTAATATTTAAATTTCAATATAGTTGAGATATTGCATAGCTTGGAGCTGAAAGCAAGAAATTACCTCGTCCCTTGGCAGAGCCATTGTAAAAATGCCTTTTTTTGTCCATCTCCCTGCTGTTTGAGAAATAGGCTGATGAGATCACAGACAGTTAGTGCTTCTTCCTTCAGACCCTGTTGCCAAAAAGCTTCAGTCTACAGAAGAGAGAGTTTCTTCTGGCAGTATGTAATCCTTGAATTTTGAACAAGCCTGACATTTATACTATATAATTAGGAGTAGCAGCTATGTTGCTATGCTGCTTTTCCCATATGCTCCAAAAATCCAGCATCAGAGACTGAAGGTTCATGGCACCACGATACATTCAATAACCCACCTTCACTAAAATATGATATTCCCTGCTCCTTTTTGTTAGGTTGTTACCCATTTTTATTATGGGGAACATTGCCAGATAGAGCAATGGAGGAGCTGGAGTGCAAAGGTGTGTGGGAGGGGAACTGGTGCAGGGGTGAGTTGTCAGCTCTCAAGGTGCAGCATGAGGACCCAGGTTGGGCACTCAGCCAAAAACTGCATTTGAGAAAGGAAAAACAAAGCTATTAAACAACAAACAAACAAACAAACAAACAAAAACTAGCCTACGCTACAGCTCTTTTTGGCTGTGCACTCTTTCTCTGAACCACGGGCCCCTTAAAGTGTTTGATTCAACAGAAATGGAAAGCAAAGCTGCAGCTTTGACCTACAGAGAGCAAAGACATGCATATCTAAGGATGCTGCCTCAAGCAGCAGCCGAAACCATACCAGTATCAATCAGAAATAAGAAGCAAAGAAAATACAGACCCCATATCATCCAAAATCACCCTAAGGAAACACTTGAAAGAATCTGCATGAAACCATGGGACCTTCCACACAACCTGTGCACTTGCTTACTCTGTTCTGTATCAGAATATATTTCTTTCATTTCAAAACTGCACAGATTTGCTATGAGGATGGTTATACAAAATACTAATATTCAAATCTCCAGTATTGCACCCAAACATGCTAAACCATATGACAGATGACAACATCCCTTGGAAAGAAGGTTCTTATGAGCAAGAATATGGTGTTCACAGAGTTCAGAAGAGCCTGCTTCCTTTCTTACCTTCACTGCAGACATCCTGTGACCAGCTAAACCTCCCCCAGTCTTGTCAGCTCTCACATTTACACTGTGAAGACTATATTGGGTATCTATTAAGCAAAAGCTTTGTGGGGCATAAATCCTGGGAGAAGAGATAGGAATGCAAATTACCTTGTTCAAAAAGAGTCTCAATTATTCTTTGAAATAGAATAAATTAAGTCCATGGTCAGTTCTGTTAAAAAACTGCTGCTGTCAAAGTGTTACACCGAGGTCACAATTCAGATAACCTCAGCTTTCAAATACTCCCTGAATGCAAAAAATGGAGTTCAGTCATAACCTTGATGTGCAGAAAATGCATTTCTCATGAGCCCTCCTGTCTGCATACAACCCACCAAGTAAAGACATGACTAAAAAAAATAATTTAATCAGCAAATAGAGTTTGGGGTACACGTGTAAAATTCAGATTATTTCGCTTTTACCACTGCAATAGTATTTTTTATTTTATAGCACTGAAGAAGCTCAGCTCATTTAGAGTGGCGTTAACTGGAATTTGGTTTTGGGGGACCTAAAAGTTTTTCACATATTCAGGACTTGAAGTGAAAAAGAAAAAAAGTAATTTAAAAGCTGAGATAGAAGGATTTTATTAGCATCAGCTGGCCTTTTTCATGGCACACAAGGAACGACAGTAGCACCACATTAAAGGCAAAATAATTAATCTAGCTTCCTTTAATATTCTCAAAGAACTAACAGGATCTTCAATGATATTAAATGTTAGGGGAAATATATGTTTTAGAGCGTGTCTGTGCATAGAAGAATTGCTTTATTCACATCTCTGAGTATTGATGCAATCACAGCACCATTGTAGACTAATTACAAGATGAGAAGCAAATTGAATTATACCAGTGCAATTTCATTCAAATAATGCTTCACCAGGAATAACTGAGTTGGAGGAGAAGATTAAAAAAATCATACCCAGGAAAACCTTTTGTGCCAAGAGAAAAACTGTGTGCAGACCAAACTGTCAGAACATGGGACTTATGAAGTCTCATCAGTGCTTATTTCACTTTTTTTTTTCCTTTTAGGAAAATTAATGGAAGTAAATGCACATGAATGAAGAATCTTGGTCCTAAAAGTCACCCTCATCTTTGAGAAAGTGACTTTTCAGTCACTTTGAGAAGTGACATCTTCAGGTCTCACTGCTATGTGAAGATACTGTTAAAGGAGGATAATTATTTTCATTGAGTGGCTATTATTTCATATGCTGTCAGTATCAGGACTGTTACAAGACTGTGCCTGCCTACCATCTCTCAGTATTTGGCAGCTTCAGTGCTGAAGCACATCCTTTGAGTCTGCTGATATCCCCAGGGACAAGGTAGCACAACTAAATACATAAATAATTAGGGACACTGAAATAGTGGCACCGAGCTTTCTGAGACTGATGCAGGGGCAAGTAAAAAGTGACTGGTATCTTAGGTAATGGGAGAGCAAACTCAGGGACACTCTATGGTTTGATGCAACATATGGAGCCAGGAAGCTCACACACAGATCCAGATCTTTCAGAGATCCTCAGGGAGCCTTTGTGCAGAGGAAGAAACGTGGGAGCACATGTGCCACAGCCCAGAGATGGGCTCAGGGCTCAGCAGGGTGCAAAGCCCTGCAGCCAAATACTGGCAAAGGTCTTGAGCCCTAGGGACCACTCTGTGTTCTGAGAATTCCAGATACCTGCCCATGCCTCATTTTTGTTCCTCCCCGCAAAAAGGGGGGAAAAGGAACAAGGCACTTTGTCTGGAGGCTACTGTATGATACTCTGGCAGGAAGGAGTACTAGAAAAGAAAAAAGAAAAAGAAAAAAGAAAAAAGAAAAAAGAAAAAAGAAA
>VZTI01002062.1:917645-933695 GCA_013397865.1 Struthidea cinerea
GGGAGAGGGAAAGCGAAAGGGAAAGGGAAAGGGAAAGGGAAACATCTGTCAAATCTCTTACACTGATTAGTTCGCAAAGTCTCACAGGGCAGAAGAAAAACGGTTTGAGAAGTCTGCATTGGTCAACATCTAATTTAGAAGGGGGAGCTGGAAAAATTGATGGAATTATCAATGGAATGAATAGCAGGAAAGAGAAAATAAACTTCAACAAGCAATCAGTGAGCCAGCAGTTAGGAAAGCACATTATACTACTTTCACCATAATGGTCTGAGGAGGGACTGACCATGGAATGATCAGAAGGGGGTACAGTCCCTCCACAAAGTAAATGAGAAAGAAAACACACTATTTCTCTCCTGAGCACCTGTAGAAAACAAAGTAAAACAGAACAGCAGGGAAAAAATAAAAGATATGCAGCATTGCCTGTGAAAGCTGTGATGACCTCAGACTGTGCCTAGCCTCAGAGAGCACCTGCTGTGTGAATTGCTTGGGCTTTTATTAAAATTTCAATTAATGCAAACAGTTGCAATAATGGAAGAAAAACTGAAAAATGGTTATATACAGCCAAGGCACAGTCCAATAATCCTGTTTACTTTCTCAAGCAAAAGCTTAATAAAAACAACGGAGTCTGCCTGGACAGGAAGGGCTGCGGGTGCAGCAAAGTGAGACAGGATGTGCAGGTGGTCAGTCTCTGCATTTGGAGCACACGGGCTCCAAACCCACGTACAGTCCAGAACCACACATGTGACCAAAAAGCCACCTCTGCCTCTGAGGCAATTTGCTGTTGAAGTGCAGCTGAACACAGTGGTGTGCCCTATGCTCTCATGGTATCTTGCTGCCACAAGTATTCGGCACTTTTTGGCACCAGGTAGAGATGCCCCAAACTGCCGCAAGGGCCCAACCTCTTCTGGCAGGTGCTAGACAGAAGAGACAGGCGATGCCTCTCTACATTCATTCATGTGCCTGAATTTCTCTCCTTCTCTAGAGACATTCAGCTGAGAAAGATCTTCCTGCAATAACTTCTTCCTTTATGGTCTCCTGCAAATAGAGCTCTGAAACAAGATGACAGAAGGAGGCATAAATGTCACAGAGGAAACTGTGTCACAGGCTAAAGAACTTGTGATGAAAACCCCTCCAATCCCTATAGGTCCAAGAAAAACATAAGCTCCTCTTTGCCATCTCCACAAAATACATGCAAACAAATAATTTGAAACCTGACCTAACTTTACTCAGGACATGAGCACAGGAGGACGCAACCCAGCTAACCAACTAGACACATCAGACATGTGCCATATTGTGTTGTCCAGCAGTAGAAGGTGATCAAAAGAAAAATCTGTGACAGTTTCAAGCAATCCATAACATGTTTGGGGGGTTTTGTTAGTTTGTTTTTTCCAAAAATATAAATATTAGCTCTTGGTTGCAAAGCCTAGTTGTGCAAAAAAAAGATAACTTTATCTTTCCAATTCATCATCTAAACAAATTAATTCAAGGCAGGGAAGTAATTAAAATGCAAAATTAAAACAGAGACAATATTCTTTGTGTTCACAGCCCCCAATGTGGTTTGGAGTTAAGTTCACATGGGTTTATGCTGGCATGATCAAAGGAGAAAAAAATATAATTAAAAGTGTGTATCAAATCATAAAGCTCACACAACTGGGAACAGCATTGCTCAATTTATGTGTTGCCCCAAATAAAATATTCAACAGAAAACATGATCAGAAATAAGCCATGCCATAAAAGTGCAAGACAAGCATTATTTTTACATCTCACTATGGCTTCTGCCCCAATTCATTGGGTTCTTTAATTAAAAAAAAAAAAAAAACAGTTTCAGTATCTTTCATAACTACATAAATGAAATTGGAGCTTAAACTAATTTTGTTGATTTAGAGGCCAAACTGGCTCATGAAGCTGTCTCCCCAGTACCTCCACTGGCAATCCTGCAGGCAGTTTTTGGAGAAAATCGGGATGAATTTCACACTACTTGGCACTGGCAGCCTTTCCAGAGCCCCAGAAGACAGGACAGCTTCCTTAGGGTCTGTGGGAGGCAGCCTTGCTGCAGACCAGAAGTGGTGCTTATTGCTTCAGAGGGTTCCCCGCGCAGGAAAGAAAAGATCATCTCTCTGTCTTCCCCCACATCCAGGAATATATTGAGAAGAAGAAAAGAAAGCCTAAGAAGGAGCCCAGACCCACTGGATTATCATGTGCTTTCTATGATATCTATATTTTTACTATTTAATCCCTGTATGCGTTGCAAGTTTGCAATGCATGTGTTAAAACTTAGACCTTAAGAGAAGCCACTTGGATCAGTGTCACCCCATGTCTCTTTCACAACTGAACACTTTTTGTTTCAATTAAGAAGACAATTTGACATTCAGAAACTGTCATTAGGATTTATGTGCACAAAATTAATCTTATTGATGGTGCCATGTGGGCCCTTTTGTAACTTCCTTTGGTTAATTAGGGTGACTCTTTTAGAAAATTAGCTGGTTTTTACACAGCTTAATGCTTGCTTTTCCCAACACTCCAGGGTAATATATTTCTTTACCATGCCTTCTAAGTCAGCAATATTGGAAGCAGAAAGAAGAATATTAAGAATATCTTAGGGTGACAATGCTACAAAATACTCTGAGTGCTACCCCGTAGATGAATTTAAATATTCTATAAACACACATAAGCACGCTTCTGCAGTGACTGACCAAAACCATTAAGGATGTAATTTTGTGCCTAAACTTTTCCCAAGATTAACCTTAAATGGTTGAGCAGTAAATATAAATATCAGCGGAGCCTAATTCGGAAGTTTTTGTTGCATTTTTACATCCAGGGTCTTGGCTTGCCAATCACACGTTCCAGTTGGATTGTAAACGTGCTTCGTCTAGCCTGATGTTATCCAAAGAGAGCTGTGAGTAAATTGGAAAAGGTTTTTTTTTTACCTGTCTGAGAAATCTTGTGTAAGCTGTAACTTTCCTGCATGCATGGAATTTACCTGCTATGGTAATTATTGCTGTACCTAAAATACAATGAGACAGAAACAGTTCAAAGAAAGTCAGAACTGGTGCAGGTGAAACCATCCTCTTAAACTTGATAAACCTTAAAAGGATGACCCAAAGCTGTCTATTAACAAGTAACTTCTGCAGCAGTTCTGAGCTGAGCTGTGAAACGCAAATGCTGCTGTATATTTTGGACATGGATTATGCTAAGAAACCATTCAGTCTAATCCTTCTGTTGCTTTTATGTCAAATATACTACTGTTGGCTCAAACTTACTGCAATTTCCTTTTGCTGAATCTCAAAAACCTCTCAAGAATTAAATCCACACAGAAACACTGAGCTCCAAGTGGCTTAAGGGCACGGCGTGAGCCCTGCACACATAACATTGCACAACAAAGATCACAGAGTATTCCCCTGAGGAAGAAGCCCAAAAACCACTGTCCCTGGCTTTTCACAGCTGTTAAACTAAAAAACTAACAGTTTTGGGGGTTCCAAACCTAGAGAACTGCAGAAAAGTTTTGTAAAGGTGAAAGCATCATTTTCTTACTCCGTTCTTCAAAACAGAGGTTTTAATTCACACTATATGACAAAAATCAACATGTCAATTTTTTTTTTCTATTTCAAAGTTATTCGTTTCTATTCAAGAATTTCTTCTGGTTTTCCAACAGCCGCGATATATAATCATAAAAAACAGAGTTCTTCACATCACAGATGAAATTAAGAGAAATACTGTGATAAATACTTTGAAAATAAAGAATGTTTTTCTTATTTCCTCTGACAACTGAAGAAAAAGGGGATATTCTAGAAGACAACATACCTGAAATTAATGTGTAAGAACACACTGTTTTACAAGGGACAGACATGCCTGTAAAACTCATTTCTCCTAGATAGCTTCAGCTTCTAGACATAGCTAGACTTCCTATAGAACTTAAGTTTGTGCCCCAGTCCATAGTTACATTGAACCTTTTGGAGATTAGACTGTATCCACGCAAACTGTAAGAAAAAAAGAATAAAGTGAACAGTTTAGAAAGATTCCCAGGGAAGCAAATATTTAAATGGGGAAACAAAATAGGTTTAATGGGCAAAAATTTAAAAAGATGTTGCAACACTAAATGTTTTGTCTCAGGGAACAGCCTGGTACACCTGGTGAGGGAGTGCAAGGAGTCTCTCTCTCTTACCTGACTTCTTAGCCACAGAGTTCCTTCCTCTGATGCAGCTGTTGGTGCCACTTGTAGAAAGAATTGAACAGAAGCCTGTGCATGTTAGTGTGTTCCAAAGCAAGCTAGATGCCTAAATGCTTTGCCAAATGGCTCTCCAAGCACCACCCTGTATTTATTGACAACAAACATTGAGCTACAGACGTAGAACCTCAAATAAAGGGAACCACTTGTTGGTGTTGGGCCAGTTCTCACTGGATGAGGCTGAATGAAAATAACAAGATTTACTTATTTACTCTATTTGTTTTACTGCACCTGTGGTTTTGTTGGAGACCTAAAAACAGTACAGCCGGGTTTTGCATTCTATGGCAATGCTTTATTGAAGTAATCAATAATTAATGAATTGAATTAATCATTAGTCACTTCTCTTAACAGTTTGAAGAGGTCTTTCATACTCACTGTGACTCATCATTTGCATATAAACATACATCTTGAAGCTTCACTGCTCTTCCTCTGCAGCTCGCTTCACAGACTCTTGGCTAGAAAACAGCCGAATTTTCCAATGATTGGGACCCACAGCAAGGACAATGATGATGAATCCAGGAAAAACTCCAGAATGGCAGCAACAATTGAAAGGATGTTATGCAGTTCTGATAATTCTCGACCCTGCGCTTGGCAGTGGGGTTGCTTTGAGCCTCTTTTGTGCTTTTATAGGAATGGCTAGAGATCAAGCACCGTACACCTGTTCGGCAGAATTGTCGCCGATTTCTTACTGATGATTAGTCTGTCATTTCATGTGCAGTACAACCGGGAAAGAGGACTTTGGGTTTCCAAAGAACTCCTCTGCAGTTTTTATCTGTTTCCATTGCCTCTGAACAGAACCAGGAGTGTTGTATTTCCTGCTGTCATCTCATAAGACTGGTTATTTATAGTGGTACATCTGCACCAGCAGCTGAATAAAATATCAATACTGTGCACCTCTGTGTCATTGCCATGAAAGCTTTTTATTATGACAAATCTTGTCAAAATTACATACCTAGCCAGTCAGATGTAGTATGGCATAAAACTTTGTTCTTGGTTTCTTTTCTGCTTTTAAGGTGTTTTCTTCAGTATTTTCTGCGTCACCTTCAAACTGAAGCAGCTGGCTGAAAGGAACAGAAGCCAAAGTGATATAAAGTGCTAGTAGGCATTGTTCTTTGTTCATTGTTCCACATATTGCCTGCTTCTTTGCTCTTCTTCTTTTTGTTCTGATTGACACTGGGGAAAGCATTACAAAAACTTGGTATTGTAGTCCCTTCTTCCATGATTCAATTGCCTTCACATACCTAAATAATGTGCCTGAACATTATGCATTGCTTTTAAAGTCCAGGTTCATAAATAGATGCAAAAAAAAAAAAAAAAAGAAAAAGAAAGCCACAACTATTTAGATAGACCCCTGTAACAGATGAAAATGTGAGTTCAGCAAGAAACTTAGAACAAAGACTGCAGTCTCTCAAAGTATTAATGTTGTGGAGGTAGAACTACTTCAGAATTGTGTTTGCATCCCTCTGTTATTCCTGGGTTTTATTTACTAAATTAAAGAGGTGCTTTGTGGTTTGGGATACAATATGGCATCATGGATACATGTGTAATTTGTGTACAATAAAGCATCATGGCCCAGCTGCTCAGAAAGAAAGGAAGATGAGGGAATCCTTGGTTAGCATTCATAGTCCTCTCCCAGCTGATAAAACTTTGGGCAAGTCAAGTGGTGTCAGAATGTTGAATTGGCTCCACTTAATTAGATATGTGTTCAGCTAATGCTTTGTTTGATTTTCTGTGACATTAAGGTCTCAGATGAAATCTGAGGTGCCCAGACTTGGAGTCTAGTCAGGACAAACAGCACTGTAGTCGCTAGAGAGAGTCAGCAGCACCCAAAGGGTGGTATATACCATAGAGAAGTGGACCTGTCTCCTTAGACTGCTTCTCTCCACCTAATGATTACAGAGGAAATCTAGCATGACTCAATCCCTGACACAGAGACTTCCGCTGAATTGCTTATGGTAGGTAGGGTGAACAGCAGTGTAAATGTCATTACCTCTGAAGTCCCAATCTCAGAGGGACTCAGCTTTCATTTAACAGGAGTGGGAAAATCTTTTTAGAAGAGCTAAGCACTATACAAAAAATGAAAACCTGGCCAGTGCACCACTATAAGTACAGGAAATCTATCCAGTTGTGTCTGTCCCAAATACTATTCAATCTTTCTTTGACAAATCCAGATGCAGAAAATTAAATCTGTCTCTCAGGAAGCCAATAGAAGTGTTGCAATTATCTTCAATTAATTCAGAATTTCATTTACGAAACCAAGGTATGAGATGAAAACCAAGGTATAATAAATAAGTTTTGAAAAGCACTTTCAATAAAGAGGCAGTGTTGGACAGGGCTTTAAGCAACCTGGTCTAGTGGAAGGTGTCCCTGCCCAGGGCAGGGGGGTTGGAACTGGATGATCTTTGAGATTCCTTCCAACCAAACCATTCTATGGTTCTGTGCTTGACAAACAAAATGAAAGGGTGGTCCAAGCAGAGAATGTATATATTAAAAGAGGCACTGAGGTATGAAGCAGGAGACAGAATAATAAAGTGAGAGCATATGTGAACAGATGAACACTGACAGAAAAAGGAAGAGCAGGGGGTTGAAGTCAAGGGATCACTCCAGACTGACACTCAAATACTAAGATCAGAATCTGGCTTCTTATTCTGCTTTGGTTACCAGAAAGGAAGAAAAAATCAGGTTTCCATTACTTGATTCTCACAATCTAGAATCAAGTCAAACTTCTTAATCCAAATTTGCGACACTTTGTATCCAGTATAGACTGAGCAATGCACAAACCACTTGTTGAATGAGAGATTGTGAGAAGGCAGGTCTGAGTCCATTGCTTCCATTATTGCCTAATCTCTAGAAAACAGCTAAATAGCAAGACCAGTTTCTCTTAGGAAGCATATATCACATTCTGTGTTCTCATCTTTGAATCATGCAGAAAATAAGGTGGGAGTACATTTTTATTGGTATCACTAGCAGATCCAGCTCGGGTTCCACTGGATTTTCCTAGAGCAGCATTTCAGTTCCATTAGCATTGATTAACCTGGTATTAGCTTGGTATTTACCTGGCATTAAATGAGAATTTTCACATGCTTCATTTAAAGATCACAGCATTTAAATTTTGCGTATGGCTGAACTCTTCTTGCCTTCTTAAACATTAGAAACCATGTGCCATCTCTTGCTTTAGTGATAGTCAACATTGCAAAGTCACTGGAGCACTGTCAAATTATATCAGTTACGAAGTTGGCCAAGGTTCAAGAGTAATTTAAAATTTCTAAGCTGTCATAGAGCAGGCAATAGTTGTGCAGCTGAAAGTATTAGCACAAAAAACACCAGCAATAGGAGAAAAATAATTAACTTCACGTGCTTATTCCGGATCTAAATAAGTGCACTTAATTGTTGGGAATGGTAAGAAGAGCTTCAAACTTCAAGATGTTCTTCTTCCAACAATCACAGAAAAAGACTTTAACTCTGCTTTTTTATTTTTTTATTTTTTTTAAACAAGGATTTCTACCTTAAGGGGCTGTTGTAAAATTAGTACCTTGACAGGCTTCTAGAAAGTGGTAGCAGACCACCAGTAATTGTTATCAGAGAGCCTTATTGTGGATATACTGAGAATAATCATACAGCTTCAATTTTAACTGAAAAATTCCAGAAAGAAAGGCTATGCCATACTGCTACAAAAGGCTTATCTGGTCTTTTTTCAATTGAATGAAATCTGTGTTAGGCTGGTATCATGACATTAGAGTCAGGCCCAATGCTTTAAAGGGAGAAGCTTTTTAAATATCATGATTAAAGCACACTGGGGTTTTTATGGTGAATTTCATTCCCTGCACATGTTCAGAGCCACACCTGAGCTCCTTAAGCCCTTCCTTTTTTTTTGTGGAATTAGCCCCTTCCTTTCTGTATAAAGCAGTAGCACTGTAATATGAAATTTCCTCTCGTGGTATTTTTGGTAGCCAGACACTGAACAGAGAGAATTGAGCACTGTTTTCATTTGCTGTTATTTTCTGTGCTACACAGAGGCATAAAGTTAACCGAAGTACAACTGGTGGTATAGATTCCTCTGATATTTCAAGTGTTTTAAACTGTTAAGAGGGACCCCTATTTGCAGCAAAGGCAAACCTCCATAGGGAAACAGTCTCAGCATCTGAGATGGTAGATTTAGAGCCAAATAGCACTTTTCAGCTTCTGAGCCCAACTGCATGTGAGCCAGTGGCATCTGGACTCCGTGTCATCCCAAGATTCAGGTGTATATTTGTGTTGCAGGGAAAGGGAACACCAGGCAATGTGACACTGCTAAGCTCAACTTATTGAGTGAACCGAGCAAGGGATGAGCTTTGGCTGAAAAAAGTTTCCACTCATGCACACACAAACCAAGACCCACCCCAGTTACCACCTAAGCAAGCTGGCTCAGTCTTGCCTGGAGGTAGCATGACACCCCAGACCCCGGGTCAGGCTCTGTTCAGTGACTCAGAACTGACAATTTCTCTCTGTGTCCTCCTCCTTCTCATCCGTTCCTCATCCAGTGGTGGATGTCTGCACAGCAGTGCTTCCCTTGACCTCACTTGAGGGTTTTATAGCCACTATTTGGCACAGGCTGCCAGTCAGTACCCAGCAATATCCCTGTCCATGTTGCCAGCAGTTTCAAATAATGCACTTGTATAACATGTTGATCCATGGCCTGTGCCAAGGCTCAATACACTCTGTTCCTGGTTGCACTTTCTTGTCAGCTATTACTCACTAAACTCAACTGTGAATCAAAGCATGGTCACGAAGGCAGAGTGACAACCAGCTTTGCCCCTTTTTCCTCTTGATCTTCCCTTTAGCAGTCCCTCTGCTGAATCATTCACAGAAGCAAACCAGAAAATCCGAACAAAGATGCTCCTGCAACATGCTCCAGACATATCTCAATTTGTCTTGTCCAGATGCACCTTAAACATCCAGACCTAGAACACTTCTGTGAACAATCAAAAAGCAGATGGTCCACCTGTTCCTAAAGCAAGTTCCCGTGTGAACCGCACCAGACAAAGTCTCAAGAAAGTTTTCAAATTTGTCCCTGCTTTGAGTGTGGATTGGACCAGATGCCCTCCAGAGGTCCTTTCCATTTTATAAGGTCCTTTCCAAACTGTTTTCCTGTGATTCTCTGAAATGAGCTCCTTTCTATACAAGTGGTTTGCTGTTGACTTTGCTGCTTATATCCTTTCAATAATGAAACCCTGAAGCAGGCCTGAGGCAATTTGCATGTACCAAGAAGACAGACAAATCCACAGCTGGAACAGTCATCAGGAGAGTTTTCAACATCTCTTCAAAGTACAGGGTAGAAGCAAGCTTTTGGAAAATATGTTTTCAGGGCACCTATTCATTGTAATAATTGAAGGTGTCACTGATAATGGATTACTGTTCTTGCTACTGGCCTTACACCCTTTTTATCTCTGGGTTTGCATTCAGAAACTGTAACTTGTTGATTCAATGCTGCAACATATTGAAAATAAAAGCCTGTGTTGATGTAATGCAAAAACAATCTATTCATCATCCTGACACCCAACAAATAACTTTACCTCTTTAATCTGGAAGTTATGGCTGTTCCACATGTTGCTAAATCATGCTGTTGCTATTCTACCGATGGTCCTTATTGTTCAGCTTTAGGTTTTGGAGTTTTTTTCTTTTCCACTGGTACATATTTCCATCTTTCTCCATGCGCTATTGTAACACGTCCTTTACAGGGGAAAAGGAGCCAGATGAGCTTCTTACAGCATATAGCTCACACATTCATGTTTATCTACAGTTCTCATGAACTGTACAAGACAGTTCAAAAAAGTGCTCTCCCCAAGGACTAGCCAGGATAAAACCAGCAGGACCTAAAGAGACTGTCAAGTCAGAGCTGGAAATCCTGATGGGATAAGAAACCAGTAGTTAAAGATATGAACAGACTGGCTTTCATCTGACTGCTGGCCTTCCTCATCAATATCAGTGAGATGTTACATTGACTGAAGCACTTAACAATTTTCCCTTCACACAGACAATCCATGTGCAGATTTTCTGTTAACTACTAATTTACTGCTTTTTTGAGATATGAGAAAAATTACTTCTAGGAACATAAATCAGACCACAGATTACCTACTAATTACTTGCCGTATCATCTCACTAAGCATTCACCATTTAGGCTTATTGCAGCTGTGCAGCTTCCATGGGATCTAATTCACACACCTTACTCGGCAAACCCCAGATATTTTCCATGGGGCATTCAGCTTGGTGACCTGAACCCCAGCACCTTTCCGTCTCTCATTACCAGGTTACCTTCACCTATGGAAGAAAGGACCAAGGCAAATGTCCAGCATACTCATCTGAACCTGGAGTTCATGTTCACAACTCCAATTTAGAGTCATATCCTTTTTACCAGCAATAAATACAATTTCTAAGTCAACTCCCTGGAACAACCACAGGCTAGTTACCATTAGAAAAATACATATTTGCCAAGAGTTGCCAATGCAACAGTGTGAGAAGATTAACATCACCAAAGATATTCAATTGGCTCCTAATTAGAAATGTGATTTAATGCTTTACCACCCTTTTTTGTTTCCTTTTTAAAACATCCATATGTTTGACTTTTTTTTCATGGGAATATGAACAGAAATGAATTCTGGGTCCATGGCTGAGATACATAAGGAGGTACAATTTTTTTGTTTCAAGTGTAAGGCATTTTTAAAGCATCATTTGTGAAGTCAAACCCAGTAATGTACATTCATGACATAACCTGCCACACAGCTTCATCTTTAGTAATAAATACTAAGTATCTGACTAAAGGAGCTAGCAGAAAAGAAAGGACTTTTCCCAGAAAAATGACATAAAAATTTAAAAAAAAATGAAAAAGTGCTATCAGCATTTTTACAAGGAAATATTTCTGTTCCTCACCATCATATCCACACACTCTCCCTTCCCCCAAAGGAAACCTAGCTGCAAAAATTGTTTCAGAAGAAAACAAAATATGTCACTTCAGAAACATTGCCAAATGGGAGATCCAGACGAAGTCTCCTTCTAATATTTCTTATTACTAATCTCCCTGGCAGATTTATCTTTTAAGCTGCACATTTTGTCACTGTTGCAACATAATCTTTTGCATCATGGAGAAGCCAGGCATATTGTGGAATTCTCTGGTCAGAACACATCAAGAACAATTCAATGGAGCTTGAAATCTCAGTCTTATCATCTAAGAAAAGATAACCATGATTCCCATGATACACTGTAGCAGAACCTTTTAATTGACTCATTATCAGCCAAATATTGACCTATTCAACTATTTCTATTTTTGAAGGAAAATAACAAACCCAAGTGAGATACTTGAGAAAACCATTTTTGTCAAAACCCAATATTTTTTCTACAAAATAGTAATACTGACTATAAAAAAAAATACACTCCGAATATTCGGAGCAAGTGGAGGTAAAAACAAATAGCTACATTGGTTAGGGACATTATTTACGTGTTTAACTTTGCCTGTGAGGTCCTAAAGTATTTCTGTTTCTCTTGTCAAGGCTGAATTCATGGCAGCATATTGCCCCAGCAGCACAGTGGCAGAGAAAAGCTGTGCTGCAGCTTCCTCTGACCCTGTGCAGGCAGAGTGAGTGACACAAAGGCTGACCATTAAGGTAAATATTGCTTAGAAGCCTTGGAAATACAGAAGCAAGATAAAGCAGGGAACTGTATGAAATAGAAGTTACCTTCTTGAGGAAGAGCTTTTAGTCTCACACTCCTGCACGCAATTTCGTTGATTTCTGTGGGATTAACTGCATACATCTGGTTTGCAAGAACCTCTGGCAAACAACCTATGAGTGGAAAAAAACCCCAAAATCGCTGCCTGAACTGCAGTTTTGCATTCAAAGCCAGTTATGTCTCTGCTTGCCATCTGCCATAATTATTATTGTTCCTTCTGAATGTTCATTGCATTTGAAATGTGTCTGAACAACATGGTTCTTAATAGTCATAAAATGGTCCTTATAATGGGTTTACCACATTATTGATTCATAGCTTTTTCATAAGTCGGCCACAGAAAACAGCAGGTTCTATAGATAATGCATTTTGCAGAGGATAAGGGGGAAAAAAGTAACTACAAAAAAAGGTTTTTTCTTGCTTCTTTTATGTGACCCACCTCATTTCTCTTAACTGTATTGTCCATAGTCGATTCAAAACTATGAAACTCCTATGCAGGAAGAAAATATCTGCACAGTGTCAATTCTCATATCTTGAGTACCACAATGAGTGAATTTTTGATGCCCAGGTTCCCAGAGTTCCAGGATTATATGAAAAATTTAACAAACTTTTTGAGATAAATGGAGAGAGTGGGAGGCTTGAGAGCAAGCCTTGCACATTTCCTCATGTTTCAGAGAGCTGAATGCTTTTTGAAAAAGAATTAATGATTTTTACTGACCCTGGAGGGCTTTTTATCTGAGAGTTTTTTTATTACAGTAGTTTGATTAGCAGTTCTTCATCCAAAAGCAGTCAGCTATTTGATAGGGTGCAGGGTGGGTCTCTAATGCAGTTCAGAGCCCAGCTCTCATGGCATTATGTCCTGGAAAGGCACTTTGTCCATTCCAGACAAAGGAATGAAATTCTCTGCATTACAGAACATTCTGCTGAAGCAACAGCCTCTCCTTGACTGCTTTGTAATGGACTTTGGAGAGTGATTTGTCGTGGGCCGGGACACAGGGCAGGCATAACGTGCTGCCCACTTCCATTAGCAACCCACAGGGTCTATGAGAACCACCTCGGGCAGGAACAGGCAGGACAAAACTCAAGTGATGGAAAGTGCATCAGCTTTTTAGAATCTTTAGGAAGCAGGAGGCCAGGAAGGGCTACCCAAGTCATTGAAAACCCCACTGTAAATCATGTCTACCTGCAGTACACCCAGAAATCATCCATCACCAGCTGTGGAGGGATTGCTGCAGTGCTGGTTCCCTGTTTCTCCCTGAGCAGTCTCATAACCAGCAGCTGCAGGCCCCTCAGCAGCCATCCCGAGGGACCCACCCGAGGCACATCCTCCGCTGGCCTCCACAGCAGCTCCCCTGGTGGGCGCTCAGGGCTCCCTGCTCTCACAGCTACTCCCAGCTGGAAGCCAGGGGCTGACAGACTGCTGAGCCCATGTTTCGTACTGCCTTCCCTTCCCATTTAGGTGAACTGGCACACCCAACACATTCCAGTGGACGTGGCAGCCTGGACCCGGGTTATCAGCTCTGAGTGTTCCCGGATGCCTCAGCAGATGAAGAG
This sequence comes from Struthidea cinerea, assembly GCA_013397865.1. Lineage (NCBI taxonomy): Eukaryota > Metazoa > Chordata > Aves > Passeriformes > Corcoracidae > Struthidea > Struthidea cinerea. Next base: position 931,123 of record VZTI01002062.1, read on the forward strand.
TTCAGCAAGGCCCAGCTCTAACCAAACCCTGCATTTCTTCCAGCAACAGATACTTCCAGTTTTTCCATGATCAATACCTTTAGACTGCACACCTGAAGCCATGGTTGGTCATTTCAGGATACAGGAACAGATTTGCATAAATGTCTGGAGACCATAAAAACACTGAATGATTTGGGTTAAAGATCATCTAATTCCAGCCCCCCCTTCCTTGGGCTGGACACCTTCCACTAGACCAGGTTGCTCAAAGCTCCATCCAGTCTGGCCTCGAACACTGCCAGGGCAGCATATACTTCTGAAAATAACAGCATTTCACCAATAAAGCAGCTGTAATTATACCTCAAAATAAAGTAAACTTCAAGTGGAAGGGAGCTTAATTTTACTTTTATATATATGACTTTGAATACTTTAAAATTAAAGATATAATTTAGATTGAAAAGCACCTCAGACAAAAATATAACGTTCTGATCAAGGATTTGAATTTTGCTTTGCAACTGCAGTGAATATTTTAAAAAAGCTTTATTTGTCCTAGTTTGTGTCTTTAAAATTTTTGCTTACTTGAAATAAGGTAGGAGACAGATATATAGAAGCTTACAAAAAGTAATGCACCATATTGGGAGAGTAGCCTGCATGTTCAGGCCAGCACTTTGTTAGGACAAGCCATTCCTTGCTTGGCAAATAACCTCTGTTGAAAAAAAGCTGTCTTTAAGTAAGGCTCCTGTACTTTAGGAAAGAGATAATGCTATGCTATCCAATTAAATATGGTCTCCCTCACATTGTCAACAAACATGGCAAGCGCAAGGCACTAATTTTCAAAGGGGGAAATAGTCCATCTGTGACAGAACCATTCCCACGCCTTCACTGTCACTACGTGAAATAATTGATTTAGACACATTCAAACACGTGGTGTGGGGGGAGAAGATCTCCAGCACAGAAGAGAAAAAGTCTTTGCCTCAGAGTAACAGCAATTCCTCAGGCACCTACCTTACTGGTGGAAGACTCTTCCCAGTGGTTAAAATGGAAACACTTATTGGTACTTGCTAATAATAAACCTTATCATCTTGGCTTCAAATATTTTACCGTCAAAGTAATTAATGAATATTGTTTTTCAGAGATTTAAACTGTTTCTTAGAAGTGCTTAACAACTTTACTGTAGCAAATAATAGAGGAAACAAGGAGTTTGTTACACTAGTACAAAGATATTCACATAACTGTTACTTAATAAAAATTCTGCAACCTAATGTGAGGATTGTTGTTCTTATGCATTTAATACTACCGTGGGTCTTTAAAGAAGGTTTAAAAAAGCAATTTTTGCAAAAAACTTTGCCTCAAGGACCTTATAATCAACCAATTTAATTATATTCCTTTTATATCTAAAGATGGGGATTAGATATTCAAGTATGAGAATCTAAACATATGAAATTAGATGCTTCCGTCCACTTTGAGATGTGTGGCATTTTCGTGGACTAAGCTTATGACCAGATAAGATCACTGGATTAAAAATTTAGAAATGCATAAAATTTGATGGAATTGTTTAATTTAATATTTTTCTCTCATTAGTTTTTTGTCTGCTTTTAAGTTTTGAGGCAAATTAGCAATAAGACATTATGAAACTCTGCATATTGTGACAAGTACATGTCTACAGAACTTCTTGAGATCAAGCTTGTAATCTCCTGAAAAAAAATTAGGTACCATAAAAATATCTAAAGTTATACTTTTACCAACAGAATCTTAGTGTTTCTTGCAAGTTACTCGCATTAAAAACATTTTTTTAGTTTGAATTGTAAAACAAGATTTTTGCCATTTTCCAAAGTTTCAGACGACTCCTTCTTTTCCTCCCTCTAGCTGGGTTTGGTTTTGGAAGCTGATTCTTTCATATTTGTGATACAGAAGTCTTCTGAAATCAAGAAATAATTTGGGTTGGTCTCACATAACTGGGAAAATGGCTGAACAGCTCTAGGAGAGCTTAGCTTCATCCCCACTCCTTCCTTCCAATTTTTCCATGCAAGGCGGAGGAAGTGGAGAAGGAGAGGCCAAGCAGCTTGGCAATCACCATGCGTTGCACCCTTGAAGTTACACTGTTTGCCCTTATACATCTGAAACAAAGTTTCTTGCTGAAGGTGATTTCCAGAGCACCTACTAATTAATTAATTTCTGTGCTGCCTCAGGTGCTGACAAGGAAAGAGTTTTTAATTTTTTTTCTGATGTGGGTTGTATATAGCCTATTAACATCTTTGTTTCTTTCTTCTCAGACTTTTGTTGTAGTATTTTCTAAAAAATTAAATAAACTGCAAATTTAATTTTAAAATCCAAATCACTTGCAGCAAATTCAATGGCAGTGACAAATGTAGCACACAGTCTTGAGCATAATTATCCAACTTCGTATACTTACCCTAATGGGTTTTTTTGCTACTGAGATGTCATTGAAAAATGTCCCTTTAAACATTGCATTTAATGTATTATATAATAAATTTATTACTGTTCTATAATTTTATTTCATTTATATCCTCTACTTCTAAACAACAGTAGAGTAGGAATACTTTGGGGGGGGGGGGGGGAGTTTTTTTGCATTTTGC